>VWZS01001387.1:650861-931952 GCA_013397075.1 Rhabdornis inornatus
CGCCGCCGCTATGGCTGGGGCCGGGCTCTGGACGAGCATCAAGTCCCTGCTAGGGAGGAGCGAGGATCCTCTGTTCCTGAACGACTCCAGTGCCTTTGACTTCTCGGACGAGGTGGGGGACGAGGACTTCCCCAGGTTTAACAAGCTGCGCGTGGTGGTGGCGGACGATGGCTCGGAGGCGGCCCCGGAGACTCCGGTGAACGGAGCGTCCCCGGGGCTGCCGTCCGACGACGAGTCCCTGCTGGACCGGGACATCGCCCTGCGCAGCGCCCGGGCCGGCCGGCCGGACCCCTGCAGCGGCTGCAGCAGCCGGCGGGAGCGCTCCAAGCAGAGGAAGGTGAAGAAGCGGCTGACGCTCGCTGCCCTCCTCTACCTCCTGTTCATGACGGGGGAGCTCATAGGTGAGTCGGGGGCCTTCTGTGCCGTCCCTCCGCACGGTGCCTCACAGCCTGTTAGGCTGCTCTGGCCTTGGCTTTGAGTATTTATTGACAGAAACCATCAGTCCTTTAGAAAGAACAGAGAGATGAGCTGCACGTGCAGAGGGTGAGAGGGAATAAAGTCCACTTGTATTTTCCATGAAAGAATTTGCAACTTCCCTTACCTGAATTTCTCATTAATTCCCTGAAATGGCGGAAAATATACAAATTTTTCTTTGTCTAATGATTTTTATTTCTCCTTTTAAGTTTTTAAGGTGTTTTTAACAAAGGCAAAGTGGCATGAACAATTTCAATTGCAACATTTTTTAATCAACGGCCATAAAGTCTTGTTGTGTTTGCAACAAGAGAAGAAGTAGACAATACAGTTTCAAATGTGACATTTACCATAATAATGAAAATAATACTCAGGGGTATTTGTCCTTATTCACCAGATACAGCAATACACACAATTACTTAGAAGTGAAGACAAGTCCTAAGCTATCAACGGCAATCCAGTGAAGACATCACTCCTTTGAGAACTTCTTGATGTCCTACTGTGCTCTGGACTAGGATGTGCTCCATGCAGACATAAATTATATGAACACAGTAATTTAAAGTGATAGTTATTTTAACACTTCTTGCCACAACATATCAAAATACCAAGTAGCTGCATTAAATTGTTCGTTAGTCCTTGCAGAAGTATAGTGGGATTTTACCTGAAAATGAGCTCCTATGTAAGCACCTGATTGTTGGTCAGAAGAATGAACCTATTGCTCAAGTTCAGCTTTTATTGCTCCCTCCTAACGGCTGTGCTGTGCCAGTCTGTACTGAACAACTGTGCTTTATCAAATAGGCTATAGCAGAATAGACTTGAAATAAAATGTGAGTGTCCCTGAGATGCATAGATTAGCTGTTAAATGTTATGCCTTTGCCATTGTCTAATAATTTTTACAAAGTTCAGTATTTATCTTTTAATCTCTGTTCACTTACTGTGTCCTGTTACTATTTGTATTTTGGATACATCCATTCCATGCAGTGCAAGTGTCTCCGGAGTGTGACTCAGCCTCCTGAAAAATGCTTTAATGCTTTACTCCACTGTCCTCTGATTTGGAGTTGTGGGGAGCACTACACAGTGCCAGTACGTTGATATGTATGTTGACCCAAGTCTCTCCATAGCAATTAATTGTTTTTAAATTTCTTAAATTTCAACATTCAAGTCTGAATCAGAGCTAATCAGATTAATTACTTGCCGTAATTCAAACACACACACACAAATTCAAATCATAAAAACTTTCTGGAAGTGAAGAACAGTAGCATGGTACCTACATCTTCCTCCTGACTTGTGCAAACTGAGTCAGTTGAGTAGTTGTGTGAAGCGAGCTCATGCTCTTGGATGCTTTTGCTAGGACAGCTGTGAATTGCGTTTTTAAGACAAATGCGTGCAAGATGGAGATGGAATGAAATAATTGCTAGAGGATAACTAATGCAGTTTGTCCCACAGATGTAGGGGAAAAAAAACCCTAGAAGAAATGTTCTGTTTTTCAGAGAGACCAGAATATTGACTGTGTCTGCACCAGTTTTATTTGGGGCCTTATTTCAGGAATGTGGGTTAATGGAAAAAAGTAGTTTTGCCTTTCAGCATGTCTCAGTGTGTGGCTGGTCATTAATAACACGGCCACAATACATCAGCTTATTATGGCTAAGGCACTATGTGTCAAACCTGTTGGGATTTGGCTGAATGCCACCATTTGCCCCCTGGCTCCATGTTTTTTCTCTGGCTGAGATTTTGGTTCAGCATGAACTCAGGTAAATTGGTAAGCAATAGTGTTGTATTTTAGGCTTAGACATCCGTTAACATGAGAGTGATGTTAGTTGATTGTATTTGTATCAGAGTTCTGATGTACACTGAATTTAGTTCATCTGAAGGGCCTCTTACTGAATAATGTCTGAGCTGTTGACAGGTTGATGCTCAAGTCACTGGGAGTGTTTCTGTTTGGTGCTTTGGATCCAATTCATGCTGTTGGAGACCTCTCCATAGCTAGTGCAGGGAGAGCTCTAGAAATAATAGATGTTGAGAGTAAAAATACTCTGATCACTGTCACATCATCTGTTGTTCTTCCTGTGCAGTCAGGACTTGAGCAGGCTGGATTTGTCTGTACAGTGTTAGTTCTGTACTGTGGACTCGTCCTCCTCAGGTCTGGGTGTGCTGTTTCCAGCCATATTTTGTACTTTGGGCACAGAATCAGAGAGCACTGAGGGCCAGACCCATCAAATATTCAGGCATCTGTCTTCCACAGAGAATAGAGGGTTTTGATATCTCTGTAATTCTGTGGATCTCGACCTGAATGACTGTCACAGGGCAAGTAGTTATCAGCAGAAGAGTAATTAGAGATACAGCCCCCAAGTCCTGGGTCAGTGCCTCACCTGTTTAATTCATTTCACTCCAGCCCTGTACTGTGTTGTCTTTGGTTGGTTTCAAATTTCCAAACTTTATGAATTGATCTGAAGCTCAGATATTTGGGAAACTCTGATCATATAGGATATTATAACTTGACTTCTATGATCTTTGACAGATTTGAGTTTCTGAGAAAAAGGCAGAAGACCCTATCAGACAATTATTTTTTTCAGTAAAAATCTTTCTGATGTCTGTTACCAATGTCAAGATGAAGGAAATCTTGTTTCAGCAGCTTTTTTTGTGAAGTCTTGATTGGCATATTTTTTCCAAACTCATTACTCCAGCCTATCTCAAGAGTTTGTTGTTTAATTTGATGAACAGTTAGATAACAATTTACACTTTGGGGAAACCATTGTGCATCAAGAAATGAAAAACATATTGCAAGTGCTAGTTAGCTTTTCTGACAGGGTTTTGATGTTTTCAGCTATGTTTAGAGATTTCTGATTGATCATCCATGAGGAGAACTGCTCTCCTTCATGGGTCACTGAAAACAGTGGTGAGCCATCAAGCTGTCTATTTGTAAAGGTTATAGATGTCTTTTTTTCCAAGTTGCCAGTTGTATTTAAACTGCCCTTAGGCAGTACCTTTAACCAAGTGATGAACTGATACCTTTAGAAACACAGAACCTTTGATTTCAGGATTTTGTAAATGGCAGTTGTGTTTTTTTAATCCACATGCTGCATTACGTTTATCTTCAGTATCTGAATTCCTTCCTTATGATTTTATTTTGAAAATCTTTAAAAGTGAGAGGCTAGCTGAAGTGGAATTGACTTTTCTTGGACTGAAGTGAGTCTCAAAATAATACATATGAATCAACATATATACTGTAAATAATGATATATGTAAACTGGTGAACTAAATGTCCTTACATATAAATTATTGTTTCTTCACTGTTGACTGTAAAAGAGGCTGAGTTGCACTTTCTAAATCATTTCTTTTTAAATTATGGGAGAACACAAATTAATTCAGAAAGGAAAGGCGTAACTCATTTTACTCAAAAAGCTGCTGAATTGCTAAATCTTAAAAACTCATTGTTTTTGAGCTGCGATGGCCTTTTGGAGAATTTCAGCCTCAGAAGGATTTGACACAGAAAGTTTTGAACAATTGGAGAAAGGGGCTGGAGGAAAGGAGGTGTTTGAATTGTAGTGCATTTGGTAGTTGCCCACAGCACAAACAGTACTGCAGTACTGCTGTGCTCCATGCTTGGCTGGGGGGGAAAGAGTAGCTCTGGCTGCAGGTGTGTACATACAGACACCTGCAGCCACACACACAGGTTTTATGACCAGTCCTAAAAGCAGTCAGCCAGTTGTGAATTCCCCTTTGCTATTTCCTCTTGTCAGCCTCTTCACTAAGACAATTTTAATTGTATATGAAGATTTCTTGATTTGAAATGTTAGTTGGATCCCAAAGCCTGCCAAATGGCACACCAGCTGCACGCTTTGCAGTACAGTTTACAGGCTGCATGGCAGTCTCAAGGTAAAAAGAGAAACCAAATCATAACTGAGCTGACACTGAAGATGTGATCTTACCTTCAAGCATATGGGGTACAATAACCTGTCCTTGATTCCCCTTTGTATAAGGGACACTTAAGCGAGAGGTGCATTGGTTAAATCTCTCACTCATCCAATAGTAGCACTAGCAGTTGGATTGGAACAAAGATATTAACCTTTGATTTCAGGTTATTTGTCTCAATGCAGCTCATTATTACAAGAAAAAAATATGGTAATAAATAACAAAGAAAAATGCTGTACAAGTGAAAGTCAGCGTCTGCAATAGATACTGCCAGAACTTACACACTCCTGCTAGGATGGGGAATAATTGAGGTTAAAAGTTAATGTAATAAAAATAAAAAAGGGACAGGGAAAGTTTCCTGGTCGTTGAGTCTTTGGAGTTCTGTTCCTGTTCTGTAATGTCAGAGTGTTTAACAGATGTAGTTCAACAAAAGAATCAGTTGATTAAACACATGTGCCGCATTATGTAGAGAAAAGATACAAAACTATTTTGGACCTGATCTTGCAAGCATTATGATGCAAGTAGTCTCTGTTAGAACAACAGGAGTGAATCCTTTCTATGTTACTCTTAATGGAAAGCACACTTGACTGCACTTTTAACTGTGGTAGCTTTAAATTATAGCATGGCATTTTGCTTGTAGTGGCAAACTCCCCTCCATGTTTAGTGAGTATAAGAAGGGCTCTCATGTACTTATTGCACTATTCTGAAAGGAAATAACTGTAAGCTATGCAAGAGGATATTATGCAAAATAATTAAAAATGTCATGTGTCCTGACTTTTCCTATTATGTTTCCAGGTGGCTATGTTGCTAACAGTCTTGCAATTATGACAGATGCACTTCACATGCTAACTGACCTTAGTGGAATTATTTTGACCCTCCTCGCTCTCTGGCTGTCTGCAAAATCTCCAACAAAGAGGTTCACTTTTGGATTTCATCGCTTAGGTATGGAGCTATCAGATTTTGCTGTTAAAGAGTATTTTAAGCAACAGCTGTAAAGGGCACCTAATTCTAGAAGAACAGGTAGCTAGAAAGAAAGTAGCAACAAACCTAAGAGTTGCTTTAACTGCCTGTCCTTTCACTGGCAATTGGGGATAAACTGCATAGGTTGTATTACCACAAGGGAATAGATTAAAAACACGAAAAACCAAACTTGGCCAAAAGTTTGACGGCAGAATTTCATTGACTGGGAGCAGGGCAAGTCTCTCCATCTCTGTGGAACTGGCACTTGGCAGATTCAGAGTTAAATTCTGAACGCTCGATTCATCTTCCCTCTTGAAGAGGAAGGCTGGGCAATTGAATTCATGATGACATTGTTGGTGCAGGAGCTGTGCATGCCAGGCCGTTGTTCACAACAGATTATTGCCAGTGCCCAGGATTTACAAAATCTTGTTGACTTCAGCAGAATTGTGATGCTGAAAAAAGGTTCTATTCAATGTGAAAAATTACATTCTAATCCACAACTAAGAAGTTATGTAGAACATATTATTAGAGACCTCTGCCCTGCCAGAAGTCCTTTAAATCAGTATTCCTCTTGCATTCCCCAAACCACAGAAAGCTGAGGTCAAAATGCCCCATGGTTTGCAAAATACAGCAAGTTATTTAACCTCTGTCCAGTTTAGGTGTATCTAAAAAGAATTATAAACAGAATTATGGACTAACCTTTGGAAGAATATTTTCAGGATTTATTACTTCATGTTTGGAAATGTAATGATGATGAAGGGTGTTTTCATTTGGTTGCTAACTGGATATAATATACAGCTGCAGGTCTGTAGACATTTTAGCAAAAACTTCAAAGTATCTTTTTCATGAAATAGATAATTTCTAATGTCCCAGTTTTCTACCTGTTTTCTGTAACACTCTATAGCATGCATTTTCCAAGGAGTTTCATTCTTGTGTAGTAAGTATTTGCAATTCTTATTTTGGCTGCTAGAACAGCAGTAGAATTCAACAGCTCCATCACTCCTTGTCATTTGTCATCAGTTAGTCACTAGTGCATGAATGCATAACTCTGTACACTAGCTAAGCTCTTTGGGGCTCTAGCAAGAAAGCATTAGCAATGCCAGCATTTCCCATTACCAACTTTTCTTTCATGAAGTTTTAATTTTGTGATAGGAGCTCCTCTGATACTGAAACCTGACCTCGCAGGTATGCCCCTGGCATTTGCTCATACTCTCCAGAACGATGTTTGTTAGCATTTATAAGTACTTAAACCCTATTTCAAAATAATTTGGGTAGTTTATATGTCTTTGTAACTTTTCTAAAATCAAATAGCACATACCTTCAACATGCCATGGCCTAGCTTAAAACAGGGGTTTATCTTAAGAAAAATCAAAGAAACTTACTTAACAATTAAAATCTTAGTTCTGTAAATTTTCACTGACTTTTCAATTAATGTGAAAGAAGAAATCCCTGAGGATTCCTGCCACCTCATTTTCTATATTTTTTTTTCCTTTCCAGTTTACTGCCAGGGAAAATACTAGTCAGATACTAGCCAGACTGATCCAGTGGTGGTCCATGGGCCAGGTGTGGCCCATAAAATTAGTCTGTTCTGCCCTTCTCCCTAGGAGCAGCTACAGGGAGCAGCCTCTCAGTTCTGCAACAATTGCTCCTCCTTTTCTGCTCCCAGTGCCAGCAGGTGGTGAAAGACTAGAACAGGTTATGGAGTGTCCTCAGTTGGAAATACATGAAACCCACCTGGAAGCAGCCCTGAGCACCCCACTGTAGCTGACCCTCCTTTGAGCAGGACTACACAGTTTCCAGGGGTTCCTTTTTACTTCAACCATCCTGCATGAGTAGCAGCAGTGCAGCTCTCTGGAGGAGGAGGAGGAGGAGAGCCTGGGGCTGGGTAGAAGGGTTTCTGTGCTGCAGGAAGGCAGTCAGGGCCTTGCCAGGGACCTCTGAAGTACAGAAGATGGGATGGTCCAAAATTACTGCACACAGTCTTTCTAAAAATCACATTTGTGAAATTTATTTGCCTGATTTTAGGCACCCAGTCTGAATGCTGTGGCCTGAGGGTTCAGTTTCACACATCAGTGAGTGCTGGCAATGGAACAAAGCAGTTTCTAGGGTGTATCCTCGTTGTAACACAGTTTTCTGAGCAATGTATATATAAGAAGCTTGTAAGCAAATAATATCAACAAATAAAATGTGTCATGATGTTAAATGTAGAGTACAGATTGGGCATCTGTCACAGAAAAGGATGTGGAGCATTTGTTTAAAGCTGTTGACCTGCTCTGCATTAAGTTTTCAGATCATCCATACATTCAGTAGGCATGAAAATGTTCCAATGCCTGACTTTTCTGGTACTTGTTATCATTTTTGTTTGCAGAATGATGAATTTTCAAACTTATTCCCATAAACATTGCTTTGTAGAAGCAACAGACCTGTTAGTTGTCCAGTCAAATTCCAGAAGGAAGTTAGCACTAATTTTCATTTATTTGAATTCTCTTTGAATACATAATATATAAGTTCCGTCTTCAGTTTTATTCAATTTTCAGTTGTGAAAAAGAAGCTGACAGATTCAGAAATGGGTTAGAAAAGTGAAGACAAAATAATGGCAATTGCAGTCATGTAAAAAAAGAATTAAATTCTTGAAGCCAAAAATAGTTCAGTTTCACCACCAAGTCCAGATACCTCCTTTTCAGCAAGACACTGAGCAGATTTAAGCATAGATATGGAACCTGGCACTGGTCCATTGCTGCAGAGACAATGTTAGTAATGACAGAATCCGACAGTCCACTGAGACCACGCACAGTTCATTTCACAAGAAGTGAAAGATCTCAGCACAAATCTACAATGCTGACATGACAGTGACTGTGGAAGAAACTGCAAGGAAAACACTGGTTTCTATTGCAGAAAATACAGGTTTAGATTGTAAAAGCACACTATATTATTTCTCTGGTAAATGCTAATGTGCTATGGCTTCACAAATTTTTAAAAAAGCATTCTGCAAAACCTTCTAAGCAATGGATTGTGTATTTTTAAGACTGTTGTCCTGAATAATCTGCCAGCTTCATAAAGATCACTTCCATTTCTGTGGATATTTCAAGGATTTTCAAGTTGCTCTGAAATCATCTCAGATTATGCCAGTTGCCTTTCAGAGCCTTGTTACTGCCTGGTAATGCTGTTCCTCATTCAGGCTTTGACACACTACCCAGCAGCTGAATGTGTTGGTGTGACTTCCTTCTCCCATAATGATGTCAGTAATTCAGTGCACAGATCAACTGATTTTGGTGACATTAAAATGCTGATATAGCTGCATGGGTTTTTTTCTGTAATACTCAATAAATAAAATTTAAACACTTCTGTATTAGAAAAGACATCTGCAGTAACCCAAGTTGTACTGCAGGCTGACAGATTCAAAGCAGAGGAATAAGAGAGGCAATTATCAGATGAGTGTTCTTAGAGCTATGCCGTAGCCAAAGGGAGAATTTTGCCCTTACTGGAGAGTAAATCAGGGCAACGTGTGGAACTAGGGGGAAGAACAACCATTACAATTCCAAGTAAATTAATTCCACCTCTGATCTCTGAGTTCACAGAGGAAGGCTGAGATCCCAGTGATCCATCTGGCAAGTGAGAGTAATGAGCATTATGCATAATGATTACAGATTACTCAGGCATGGCTGCAGATTTATATGCAATACAATGGAGCGAGCATTAACATTTTCCCAGGGCTTTTTGTAAAGCCCTGTATTAACTTGCTTATAACTGAGACAGTCTTTAACTGGGCTAATGTTTTCTCTGCCAGCTGTGTTGCTTTTTTTTTTTTTTTTTAGGTTTCAGCTGCTGCAGGGTGATAGTTTTCAGAATATGAAGCAAGAGGGTAAAAGTACGTCTATGATAAAAGCAATCTATTGGCCCATTTGGAAATACCTATTTTCTTTATAGTAGGACCTTAAAACTGTAGTGTGGACTCATCCTTCTCAGGTTTGTGCTATTACCAGCACAATTTCATGACTTGGGTACTGAGGCAGCAGTACCCAAAGAGACAAAAGTCGTGACCTATGAGATACTCAGCCCTGTTTACCTCCCATCTGAACAGCAGGAACCTTGTAGAGAACTGTAACCACTTGCCACAGATGTAAATGGCAGCAGAAAGTACAAGACAATGAAATACTAGTTTTTATTAGTTTTCTAATTTTTATCTTTATTTAGATATGCGTTTCCTTTTGAAAGTCCCTGCTGATCAGATAAAATCCCTATGCCAAAATAATGGTCATAATGCTCTTACTTTTGTGAAATAATAATATTTAGTCAGTATTAGATAATGTTAGAACAGCATATCACAGCAATACAGAAACTTATATTAAGCAAGCCTTTGTAGCTGAAGTCTGCCTCAGATAACATTTATGAACACATATGTCAAGGAGCTTAAGAGTATCATGTGTGCTGATTTTGTACTGTTTGCTTTCTTTATCTTTTTATAATTTCTTCTCCATCCTAAATACAAAAGGATATATAAAAATAATTTCTAAACCCAGCTTAATACTCTGGACACTTAAAATCAAGGTTTCCCTTATTTGTGGGTAGGGTGGTAATGTTTGAGATCACCTGTCCTCATCCCCCCTGGATAGAGCCTTTGCCTGTGACTTCTCAGGCAAATGTTCTGGGTTATTTGAAGAAGTCAGGATCATCACCTGTGCAGAACTTTTCAGAGAGAACATAATTTGAGGTATATACTGATGACAGGACACGTGAAGGAGTGGATTAGAACAAAGTCAGTTGGTGGATCCTGTTTTACAAGTTTTATTTGCCACACAACTTGTTAGTTTATATTAGGTACGATATGGATAAAGTAGTTAAAACAAGGCCCTGTCCACATTCTAATTTGGAAATAGAAATGGATCTGAGACACATTTTTATAATGTTTTTTCCTTTCTGTTTGCAGAAGTACTGTCAGCCATCATTAGTGTACTGCTGGTCTATATCCTTATGGCATTCCTCTTGTATGAGGCTGTTCAGAGAACTATCCATATGGACTATGAAATAAATGGTGATATCATGCTCATCACAGCAGCCATCGGTGTTGCAGTTAACTTAATGTAAGATCTCTCTCTCCTTTAACATTCGTAAATTTATTTCTCAATAAGCTGCTAATTCATTCATGGCCTGTAACTTTGTCATGGGATGTAATTTTGCTGTACGTCTTAATTTTCATAAATAAGAAATTACACTGAATATTATTTTTTCAATTATTTGAAACAAATCCTCCTCATCCAACAAATCCTAAAGCCTGTTTCTTGAAGCATTTCTCTTCTTTCACTTTCAGAATGGGATTTTTGCTGAATCAATCTGGCCACCTTCACTCCCACTCCCATTCCCACTCCCACGTACCTCAGCTGAACTCTCCAAACTCAGCCCAGGGCAGCAGCCACGGACACAGCAGCAGCCTGGCCGTGAGAGCAGCGTTTGTCCATGCCCTGGGGGACCTGGTACAGAGCATTGGGGTGCTCGTGGCTGCCTACATCATCCGCTTTAAGGTGAGGAAGGCACAGGGAATTCTTGGCATTTCAGCTCCTGTGATTAAAATCAAAAGGAGCCTGTTTTTATAAGTTATTAAAAATACCTTTTTTATGATACTTTACATAAAGCAAAACTGTCTCTACTACATATATTTTAACTATTTAAAAAAATAAATGCATGAAACTTGTAGCTAGAAGTAACCGTGTTTTCTGAGTCCCATTTTTGTAAGTGATCTTGCTTTCACCTATCCTTTGACATTGTGAAATTTCCCTTTGCAGCCAGAATACAAGATTGCTGATCCTATATGTACGTATGTATTTTCCATACTGGTGGTTTTTACAACAATTCGAATTCTGTGTGACACAGGAGTTATTATTCTGGAAGGTAAGATCTGTGCTCAATCTGCAGTACTTTACATGGAAAATACCAGTTTTCTTGACATCATGATCCCCATCTCTGTGTGGATTGTACCTGGAGACCTGTCTGTCTTGGTGCTGCTTTAGTCTGTTGGTTCTTTATGGCTCCTCTAAATTGCAGCAGTTTTTAGGTGTCTTTTACTGTGGCCAGAGCAACACAGGGCCTGTGTCTGCGCACTCTTTACCATCAGGAGATGTAGAAGTGAAATGTACAGAACTTTCTTGTGTCTCTGCAGTGACTCCAGCTAAATCAAGTGAACATTGGCCCAGATTCAGTTCTCCACCCTCACTTTTATTACTTGTACAGTTAAAGTGAATGTAAATGCAGGTAAAAGGAGGCACTAAGCCTAGGCAAATGGCTGGACACGTGGTTTCATGCCTGTCCTGTCTTCCCCTTTCCCACAAGTGTCTTTGTATTACTTGTGTGTATCTACTGTTCCCATAGGGCAAGCTGCAAGTTAAGAGTGGTGTAAAATGCAGAAAAAAAGGGAGAAGAAAAAGCTGAACATGGGCTGAAGGATCTTATCTTACGTGACATAGAGGGAAGCATGTCAGCAATATCCTTTGCTTTATCACAGCTTACATGCCAACTATTACTGCTTGATCTAGTACTATTACTTTATATAAAGTGAAAATGCTAGGGCTGGGAGAAAAATCCTAGGTTTTAACTTCACATTCCTAACTGTCTCATGTGAATTATCATTGACTTGACTTTATTATGTTATGAGGTTAAATCAGAAACCCAGAATCTTCAGTCAAGTGCTTTTGCTGTCCCTTAAGATTAAAAAAACAAATCCAACAAAGTAGAAATGCACTGAGAAGGCAAAAATGATTAAATTTGCCAAAAAACTCTCAGTTAGTTCCAAGGCTAATTGAGAGTTCTTGATTTAGCTGAAGAAAACAGATAAGACATACTAGTAAGTATCATATTCCAGATATTTTGAGTTGCAGCTGTTTGCATAGGTATCCCAGTTGTCATAAAAATCTCCCAATTAATGATGTCATTAAAAGTGATGATGTGGGCTTTATGCATGCTAAGGAACTTTCCCAACTCAAATTCAGAATCTCCAGAGAGTGAACTTGCATTTATACTGGAAACTGCTGCTGCAACATCAAGGCCCTTGAAATTGTATTGATGTTTGGTATTAACTTCAGTTTCCTCATTATACTAATGCTGAATTGAAAATGAAATAGCTATGCAACACAAGCAATGAGATTCTAGCTTTTAATATAGATTTATAAGGCAGAATGGAAGCCCATCACAAGTATGATGGTAGATACGAGGATTTAGGTCCATTTCTCCTGGAAAAAAAGCTGTACAAATACCAGACAGTTAGCTAGTTATTTATCAGCTAAATAATTTTTGATGGTCTCCACTATAAAGAAAATTTTGTTTCATGTGAGACAGTCCTAGACACTGAACTTTCAAAAGAGATAGTACTGGAACTAAAGTAATTTAAGAGACAGTAAGACACCAGGTTCACAGAAGTCATGCAAAAAGTCTGAAGAAATTTGAGAAGCAAGTGGCTGAGCTCATAGTATACATAAACTCCATAAAAGTAGAAGATAAGCAATAAAAGCTACTATAGAATCAAAACTTCTCAGAGAGAGTTTATTCAGTACTTGTATTAGTTTTTGACCCATGTTGATCATCTAAAATTTTGATTTTCCCCTTTGGACAGATTAAGGATGATGGTGGTAAGTTAGAGATGTGCTGCTGAAAATACCAAAAGGACTTGATCTCTGATTTGCAGAGATGACACACTAAAACACAGTCCTCTGTATTGACCACTGCACATTGATTACTGTAGCCTGTGAACATGATCCCAGGTACCTGAAGAGCAGTTTCAGGAGACAGGCCCTAGCATTTTTTTAACAGATTTTAACCTTAGAGTCTGGCCTAAGTTACTAGGGGTTAGAAGCTGCAGTAAAGTTGCTAACCAAAGTACATCATTGTGGAGGATCTAATGGCTGTTGGCTGTTGCCAGAGTGTGGATTCTGGACAGGACGGATTCCAGCTGAGACAGCTGTGCAATTCCTGAACAACTTCTGTATCCATAATGGACTTAACAGGCCCATTTCCATATTATTTTCTGTTGATAACATGGAAGTCACTAATTAATTCCAACAGCACAAATTCTAATTTTTTTGACACTGGGATCTGTCGTGACATTTTAAAGGCTACTGGGACTTCGCAGAAGACAGAATTAATTTATCTCATGTTTGGTATCACAGGAGTTCCAAGGCACTTAAATGTAGATCGCATCAAGGAAGACTTAATGAAAATTGAAGATGTTTATTCTATAGAAGATTTAAATGTTTGGTCTCTCACTGCAGGAAAAACAACTGCCATAGTCCACTTGCAACTAGGTAAGCTGCTGGATAGCATAATTCTAAATTAAATACAAGTTTAGGAAAAACCCCACCACTTCCTCTTCATATTGTTATTTAAGTTGAACCAAGAAATATCATTCTGGGGAAAGAAAATATATTAACTCTGGTTTGGTATAGCCAGGAATAGAACACCTTGGCCAAGAAAGACATGGTGTAAACTAAAATGGTGCAAATAAAATATATTCATACCAAAATGTCCATTGCAGATTCTTTGGGTAGGGGAACAAAAACAACACAAAATTTCTCCTCAAAAATTTTCTTACATGTTTAGAGAAAGAAAGGGTGAAGTTCTAATGTGGAACAATCTAACATATGAAAAATAAATGTTTTGCCAAAACGTGTGCTGATTCAGATATCTTAACTATACTACGAATATCAGTTCTTAGTAAGAAAGCTCTGGTTTTTGGGGGGAAAGTGTCAGACACACATGGAGCTCTATCAAGAGAGGTGTAAAATGATAGAGTACACAGTGACCACAAGAACAATATTAAATTAATAAATGAGTGTGAACAAAAATTAATCTCACTGGTGACACTGTGCTAAGTTTGAGAACATTTGCATTGTCCAGGTTTCTTAAGGAGTGAATTTATTAATTATTTTCCTAATTTTGCAGTTCCTGGTAGTTCATCTAAATGGGAAGACGTTCAGTCCAAGGCCCGACAACTGCTGCTGAACACGTTTGGAATGTACAAGTGCTCTGTCCAGCTTCAGAGTTACAAACAGGAAATGAGCAAAACCTGCGCAAGTTGTCAGAGTTCCAGTGCCTAATTTCATATGTTTTGGGAACTGCTGCCTTATTCTTTACTTTGTGTAGTCAAAGACTGAGAGCAATAAATGCAAAATGAAAGTTATCTAATAGTAACCATTAATATGTGGATTTGTACCATGGGATGTGCAGCAAGGAGAACTGGTGCTGCAAAAAGTGTAGTGGTTGCCCTACAGAACATGTATTTCACTCTCTCTGTCGTACTGGTTTATTCAATTTATTAGGATTTTGAGACAAAGCCGTTTTTGGATTATTGTTTACATACTGGAACATGGCTCTGCAGATACCTCACAAATTACAGTCCAATATTGTCCTTTAATCATTACATACCACAGAGTACCGGCACTCCAAACAGAGCATCAGATATTCAGTATTTCAGTCAAAAGTCTCTCAAGCTGATCGTACCAGGGTTGCACAAGATACCATGATCCCCAAATTCATTATTCAGTATTTTTGCAATTGTAATTTTCATACAGTATCTCAAACTATTAACACATACATTAGTTGAATTCTTGTGGAAACACTCTTCCTTGGAGACACTGCAAAATACATAATTTACTGTACCCAAACCAGAAAGTTAGCTTTAATCTGGGCATTCAGAGATCCAGACAGGAAGATCCTTGCCCAGACTTCTGGTATTTAACTAGAGACCCAACACTGGACCCAAAGTGTTTTAAGTGATCAGTTATCTTTAATGTATTTTAGAATAGGATTTATACATTAGAAACAGGTTATTTATTTTACAAAGTTTTGACTTGTAAGATGAATTTATTATTAATAATCTTGAATGTCTAAACTGTCATTTGATTCACGTTAAAAGGCCAGTTGATTAGCATGCATTCTAATTGTAATTAATAAATGTCCTGTAATTGATCATTTTTTCATGATTTTTTTGTTTTAAAAGAAAAGTCAAATGATAGAAGTGATATTTGGCATGGAAATCGTCTCAAATGCAATCTACAGATATGTGCATCTAACAGGAAAGTGGGGAGCAGAAGTTTTAGAGATGCACAATTCCATCCATCACAATCTCTGACGTTTTCATCTTTGCTTTGAGCACAGCATGGCAGCATCCTGACAGGAATGCCACTCTGATAGCACTTCCCACTACTTAGCTTATGAATAAAGCAAAATCCAAGCAAGCTCAGTAACCTAATGGTGTTGGACAACAATATCATAACAACCTACAGTGGCAGAAAGACTCTTTTGTATTTACAGAGAGGAGGCCACATGAAAAGACATTGATTCACATGGATTCATCTGGACAGCTCAGAGTCCACAAAGTAGAACTGTTTGGCCTCATTGTGGAACCTCTGTATTTTGAATGTACACAAGATAATAAATCTTTACACTAAGCTATCATACATCTACAAGCCCAGATTTAATCTGCTTCTGATGTCATTGAAGAAACTAAGGGCAGCAAGACCATGACCTACAAAGTTCTGAAGATGGGAAGAACTTGGCTTCAAATGTACTTTCATCTTATGCAGAACTTCCACTGACATGAAAAGTAGTTCTCTGTGTGGATCACAAAGGAAAAATTTTGCCCAGTTATGGTTATTGTGATATTCAGCTGTGAATACTTCAGCTATTGTCTGTTTTGAAATGTGCTAGGACTTCACATTTTCATCAGGTTGATTTATATCTGCATTTGGTGGTAACAATTTTGGCTTCTTTCTTCCCTTTTTGGAGGTAGGGATCACATGATGAATTTTTCTTGATGAAAGCTGAGAGCACATTGTGAATTTGGACAAAGTGCACATAACACCGGATTGTGTTTGTATCTGTTTGGGCAAGAAATGGGAACACTCGTGTACAGCATGGGAGCATGTGCAGCTCAAAAGCAGAACTGTGCTTGGGAAGGTAATGCTGCAAAACAAACACTATCATTAATTAAGCCATATCACAGTTCATGGAAAATGTGCATCCCATCCTTGCAGACTTACTGGCAAAAACCACAGGTATTTTGCACATACTAATGCTCAAATGGGTTTTTAATTAAATTGGGGTTTACAGTTGATGTAATTAGATGTTGAAGTACAGTAGACATGTATTGTATTTGCAGTTTTTTAATAATTTACTATACATCTGTTTAATTGAAGAAAAAAGATGTGTTGTTTTATTGTGGGTTTTATTAAATTGATTATTAAACTTCACATTGTCTTATAAAGTATTTGTATTTCATCATCTTTGAATTCTTACAGCAATCTGATTCTTAGGGCAGCTGTGTTTTGAAATGTCTGAACACAGCTTTAACTCAGTTTGCAGGCGCTATACATAGAATTAATTAATTCTCTGTCTTTAGTAAGAACAATTTAAGACTTGTGATTTCACATGCAATAACTGCACTTTAGAAAGTACAAGCTGACAAAGTATGGTGAAGGATCACCATAAAGCAGCTGGCAGAACTTTCCTGAAACCCTACATTCACCGTTGAGGGCCCTTAAGGGGCCCTTGTTACTAAGGTCTGTAGACTGGAAGTTCAGAGAAAAGGCAACAGAAGACAAAATGAGAATAAAGAATAAAAGAATCAGTAAGTTTTTATAGATACTTCAAGATCATTTTCAGTTTCAGTTTAGAGAAAGGGGGCAGTATTATAAATAAGGTCTCCTGTTTTTCTAAGCCGGATTATTTCATGTGGCTAAGATAGTTTACACACTCTTACACTTTTTTTCCTTCTAAAAAATCCTCTGCTTGAAATGAAAATGCATATACTTGACAGGACTTTTTTCTAAGCAAAAGACTTCCAGGATCTGAGCAGGTTTCCATAACCAGTATCCCTGGTTTCCAGAGCTGTGCTGAATGCTCTTGCTGACTGAACAGATGAAATCCCGAGAAAATTCTGCCACTTCTGAAAGTCCACATTGGGAGAAGGTTTTTCCTTTCTAAATCTGTGATTGTCACCCATCCTTTTCTGAAGCACAGATACAGTTTTGATGACAACCTACTCATATGAGTCAATAAAACATTTTCGTATGAGTAGACTGTAAACCCTCACATCCTACTCTTCCCTTCTGAAGTGTTCTTATCGTAAGAAGAAAATTATCAGAAACATATTTTGTTTCTGAATGTTTTCCTTGCTTAATTATGTGGTTTGGTTTTCGTTTTAAATTGTGTTGACATTTTGTCTTTTCATTACCAGTAGCATTTCTTTCTTCACCAGCAGAATTACCATGTAAAATGTCATACTTGAATCTGGTCTTCAATTATCTCACTACTGTACATTTCTGCTGTTTCTTACAGAATCACTCCCAAGTGGCAGAATGACTCAGAAAAGCAGGAGGCTGGCATTAAAAAGTCATTTTCTGACATAGAACCAAAAACCCCAGAAGACACCCATCAAGAAATGAGTGGCAAGGATTTTGTTCAGGTATTTTGGTGGCATCTCATGAGGACACTGCACTGATGCTGCACAGGGCAGGGCTGTTAAAGCATTATTTCTCTCTAAAAGAGTGTAATAAACGAAGATGGGTAGTTGGGTAAAAGACGTACTGCAGCAGCTTCCTATCCGATAAACTAATCCATGTCCAGAGCAGAAGTTCCCTTGGGATCTCAAGGGAAGGGGACAATCCCCTGGAAATACGCAGCTCATTTCCCTCTATCCAGAAGGACGTTGCCAAGGTCTTTTTTTTTTGCTGGTTGCTCCAAACACATTCAGTTTTTCCAGGAGTGAGCACACATAGCTCAATTGTCATGTTTCACCAGCTCTTTGCATTATGCCACCGCTCTCATCTTCCCTCTGTTTTCTTGCCATATTCTACCCTCTCCACAGTTTCATTAATAATGTCCAGCTCACACTCTGGGCACCTGCTGCTTACAGGGTCACCAGGAGCTTCTCTCATTGCACCAGGTGTGGAACACACCCCAACAACAGTGCTGTTCAAATGCAGGCTTGCCTTTGCCCGAAGGTAATTTCCGGTTTGATCAATAGATTAAAAAAAAAAAAAGGCTTTCTAACCAAGTTGCTAATTCACAGGAGAGACCTAATCTGAAAGCTTCTAGATTCTACCATAAAAAAAAATAAATGTCCTCCACATTCCCCACCCTTAATTCCCTTTCCAGTTTCACCCTCTCCTCCCCTCTTATAACAAATCGTGCTGGGCACTGACAGTCTCTGTACTCTGGAGCTGGCAAATCCCCTACTGTTCTACTCTTCTTATTCCATTTCCACAGCTGAATGCCCTAGGAAGGACCCTACATCCTCTTTCATTCTCTGAAATACCTGACACAACTTTGGAAGCTACTAGAATAAATATGGATCCTTTCTATTTACTGTTTTGCAGCCACCACAGCAATCTGCTCTTAAAACACCCATGTAGCTGCCTTCTGTGTATTCAGCTGTAAAATGATGATATCCTCATCGTTATATTTGCTCTTTTGAGTATTTTTGCTCTTTTATCTCTGTTTTCCTTTTCTACATTGTTTTATCTCAGTATTGCACTGTTTGAAAGTGATTGGTGCTAAAAATGCAGTATAAAATAACTGCTTTTCTTACAGCTGTGAAGCATTTAAACCTTTTATGGCATCAACTTGTGTAGGGAAAAAAAGCACCATTTCATAAGCAAAACTATAATTTTATCCTTAAGATGACTGCTTCATGATTGCCTTATTATTATACATGGTAAAAAGAGAAGTTGTTTCTCCAGGACAATTAGCAGCCAGTACATGAGGGTACATGAAATCAGTCAGTGCTGTCTGTCCAGAGTGTGTTTTGCATTGCTTTACATAGTAAACTAAGTCCTGATACACACAGGGATTTTTAGTTCAGCTGATGAATAAACAAAAGGACCAAGATGGCAAGCAGGCTAAAAATTTGCTTTTATCACAGTGCATTAAGAGCACCCAAGTCCCTGCAATCTTTCTATTTCTTTTTCCAAAGCACACACAAAGAAATTATTTAATAAATCCCTAAATAAAAAGATGAAATGTAAACTTGTAAAACCAGTTACCTAAGTCTAGTATCTGGCCTTTTAACTGTAAAACAGAATTTTTGAGAAAAACACTGTAAACAAATATTTTCATAGCTAAGATGATGCTCCATATTTCAACGTAGCATACAATTATTCTGCACTTTTTTTACAGATTTCTCGTGTTCCTGTTTCCAAGCCCCTGTGAGAACAAGTCTGACACACCGGTACGGACACAGACTCTGCTCACCGGGGAGCCCTCCAGGCCGTTCCCGGCTTTCCCAGACGATGGCGCAGCGCTCCCAGCGTTAACAACGAGTTGTGTGCTGAGAGCCGTGGGCACTTCACGCTGGAAAGGGAATGTATTTTATTACACATTCTAGATATGTCTTACTAGAAAGTAAACAGAAAATACAACTCCAAAACACACCCCCACCCTAAAATAAACCCCCATCAAGCCCTCTTATTTTTTCCCCCAAAAGATAAACCACAGGGGATTTAACTTTTTAATGGATGCAATAAGGAAAAGCACAAACCTAGCACAGAGTGGCTGATCAATTACTGGGAAGGAGTTTAGACACTTCTTGAAGGCACATATGGGTAAATATAATGGAATTCATGCTCCAGTGCTTTCCTCCAGTTACAAACATCTAAGAAAAAAAAATATCATACGAATAGAAATTAGTTGAGGCTAGAGATACCTGAAATGTCATTAGAACAGATTATATTCATTAATATAAACAAGGGAAGTTATCACACAAGCCCTTTGTTTCTATGAAAATAAATATTCCTTCTTTGGGGTGCTGAATTCATGTTTCTAGGACAACAGATGCTTCCATCTGAAACATTCCTGACTGCTTTTTTCTGAAGAATCAGAGGACACCTTCAATCAAAAACAAACCGAAGGAAACAATTTTGTTTCAAACTAGGCAGGTACAATTATAAATGGTGAGTATTGTTGTGTTTTTGCTGCAATTGCTAGTATAGTGGTGTTTTTTGATTTAGGGGAACGGACTTCAGAGAGAGAAAATACAGATGAGGGAGGCTGATTAACTCAGAACCACAGCATCCTTCCAGTAAAGATTTCTTTCATTTCTTGAAGCTATTAAGCAATTCTGTATTTTCTAAGCTACTGCAGAAGAGACACACCTTAAACTGGAAACAGAAATTGCCCAACTAGTTACACACTGGTTTCTTTCTATTTGCTTGAAACAGAACCTAGATGGAATAAATGAGGATGGTTTTCAAGCAACCTAGCTTCCTTGGCTTGCCACAGAGCAAAGTTCAAGTCATATAATAGAAAATTCAAATAAAGTATCTCTGCTTATCAGATGTTAAAGGTTAATGGGCAGTTAGCTGTAAATGAAGATATGTTTTAAATATGCTCACTTGTGAATAGTTATGCAGGACATCTCATTACATTAGCTCTATTAACTTTGTAAAGCAGCAATGAAAGCAGAATATTTTTCTTCCACAGACTTACTACATCTGAATTGCTCTGAGAGGAGGATCAAGAGAAGACCTAGTTCCTAATTTTACCTGTCAGAACTAGAAGGAAGCTGCTCATGGAGTTGGAGTAATAACAAAATTAAACCTACTAATCAGCCCACCATCTACTATGGCTAAGTAGGGGTATTCATACTGCTGGGTTGTTTGCTTGCCTTTTTTTTTTAATTTTAAGAGTTCATATTTTGTTTATGTTACAAGGTGTGTTTGTGTACAAAAAAATGAAGAAAGGAAGAAAACATAAAGCCAGGTCACGTGGGTAGTGCAGATAGCAACTGGGAAACATTGGACTCCATTACACTACTATGCAACCAAGTATGGAACATACTACTGTACCTGCAGCAAATTCATCAGATATGAAGTCCATACCAATTTCCTTTACAGACTGCAGCATTAATTGATCTGTTGTGCAGTTCAACTAAGACATCTGATGGTTTTACAGTCACTTTTCTCCTAAACAAGGTATGTTCTACCTTTCTAGCCCACACCACAAACTTTCATTGCTGTATAAAAAACAGAATAAACGAGTGTTGCCCCCATCTCCTTCTTTGTTGCGTTGCCATACTTTCTTTTATCTGTTTAGTGAAGAAGAAAAAAGCCCAGTGGATTAAGAACTTCACTTAGTTTTTGCTTTTTGAAACTGATTAGACTTTGTTTCAACAAATGTACTGTAGCTACAGCAATACCCTGTGCTGTACTATTCCCTAAGGAATGCAGGTTATACCTTTGGCACTGCCAGCCAGAAAACTGTGAGGATTTCTAGAAGAAGATAGGAAGGTCAAACACTTTGGTCCTTTATTGAGTTAATCCATCTATGACTTTGGTGGTATTTTTTCTACTGCAGAGAGTGTACACCTGTGCCCTTTACACCTACTGAGAAGTGACACTCTCAACAGTATATCCTCAAACACAAACTTCCCTGTAACACCCTGTTTTATGTAGTGGAAATATTTCCTCTGTGAACTAATAAAACTTGAGCAGAGACATGCCCAGTTCTTAACATTTTAATTTTTCTTAAGTGAATTTTCAAAAAACACATACTAGTACATATACACAACCACTGCAATCTTTACTATATTAATTCCATGCCTCCCTGAAATCAGTATAAAACATTCACTTAACTTCAAACTAATGTTTTTTCATCTACTTTGTAAAACATGCTATTGTAACACAGAAATTATGGCCAAGAGTTTGGCAATGAGGCAATGACTAGAACTGCAAGTCATTGTGACTAGGATTGTGCTGTGGCTTTCTACTTTGGGGAGTAAGATGGATACTGGAGTCTTGAAGACGAATTAATTTTTTCTGACCATAGCATGTTCCATTCAAAGCATTTGCTAAGAGGAAAACTAAACACAGTGTTGGCAGCATAATGCTAACATATTTAATAATGCTAACAGCATGGGCAGCACAGTGCTACAGTCTTCAAAAAATATTTAGGCTTTACTGAATTATAAAAGAAGTCACAGCAGAAGGGAAAGATGCATCATTAAATGAAACAGTGTTAACAGCTTCAATAAAAAAACCACATTTCCTTTTTTTTTAACGTAGTGAATTGTGATTATAGTGATTTATTAGCAGTAGATGACTTTGCTTTTCTTAGACACTGATAAGATTTTTCTGTTACTACCAGGGATCAGGACTTTCTGCATTTACTTCCTTGTTTGTGCAGCAGCAGCATTAGATAAAGGATGGTGTTTATTAGTTACCTGCCTATTGGAAATACATTTAATACAATTAAAGAAGTAACACCCAACAGGAGATGAAGAATGTGATAGTTTTGCTGAAGTTGAAAGCTTAAACACATTTATTTACATGCAAGAAGTTTTTCTTGTGTGGCTTTCTGGCCTCTCAGCTAATACAGAACTTTGTAATGAAAGATTCACATAGTGTACAATACTGAAACAGGAAGAGAAAGAACTCCAGCTTCTCACTAACATTATGCTGTTGACAATCTCTGTTATGATCTAGTGGGGAGGTGAGTGTTCTTCATTTACACCTCACACTGAGTGCTTTCTGAAGATAAAATACAGCTCTGTGCAAAAGGCTGATGCAGCCGTTGAGCCCACAGTCTACCTCTGGAGTACCAGACCAGACTGGTTTCATGCCAAATACTGCAAAAATGAGTAAAATGATAGAAAGTGGCTGGAAAACCAAAGAGTTCTACAGAACTGGAACAGTAAAGTGGGATGCAGGCAGCTGTGCCTTGGGACTGCACGGTTTAATGATTCAGGATTTTGACAGGATTGCTACAGAGCTGTGGTCCCCACAGTCTATTTTTGGTGCTATATCCTAATGACTTACCCTCCAGAGTCTCTAGATCCTCAGTTTGCCATTATCTGGTAACAGCAATGTCTGTGCAGAAGTCCCATGCCCTTCAGCAGGGAAATCTGATTATGAAATCAATGTCTGAGATAAAAGTCCCAAGTTCAAGACCTATCATCTCCTCCCCCACCTTAGCAACACTTGGGGTGAGTGAAATCAGCAAATCTGGCTGAGGCAGTTTGAACTTAGAAACAATTTCTTCTAATTACTCAAAAAATACACAAAGGAAAAAAAAGCTGTTTCACAGCTTCTGCCTGGACTGGCACTATCACAGTCTGCCAGGCCACAGAGATCACTATGATTTATAGTGCTTAGGATTAAAAACTGCCAGATCACTTCAAGTTTGGAATTACAGAACATGAACAAATTATTTTACCATTTACTTGCAAAGAAACAACCAGATTAACAGAATTTCAGTAACAGAACAACCTTTACTGAAAACAAAAGATACCCAGACAGAAGTAGGAGAGCAAGCCTCCCATAATATTATTAGCAGATATGGCATTTCTTTTTCTGCAACAGCATAATTCAGGGACAGCTTTAGGTGGACCTTACCTACCAACATAATGTCAATTTGTTAACAAATTCAAAGAAAAACTGCAAATTATTTTATGTGAGTCTACTGAAATACAATGCATGCTTATGTTTACGGCTCAAATTTGTGCTTTGTTTTTTAAAAATGGAAAGACAATTTTTAAGTACTTTTGTTATTTATGCACACAATTGTGGAGGGAGCAGAAGATATTTCTAAATCTGAAAACCCTTTTAAGTCCCTAGAGCAGGCCCCCTGGAAAACCATAGCGTAAAAGATAACAAACTGCTTGTAGAATGATGAACCCAAGAAGGAATGCAGACCCCCTTACTAGACCCCTTGTTATCTATCTGTAATATTAGTGGTTCACTTTCTAGCTTTGAATGTAAAATCCCTTGTGGATTGGTTAGAATTTGGAACTTCCTTAGCTATTGGTGAAAAGTGTAAAACCCTCTAAAGGTATAAAAACTCCTGAAAAACCCTAACCGTTGGATATGCTAGAAGGGATGCCTTCATGAAATAAACCATGGAATTGTGCCTTTATTCATATTCCAATCTCTTCACCCTGCTGCTTTGAGAGCTCGCTCCAAGCCAAATTCTGTCCAGGCCGAGCTTGGAAGCGTGTTTTGTCACTGAGGACTGCCCTGGCAGTCTCGGGGATCCCCGGGGGACCCCAGAAACCTGCACCAGTGACACACAATGATTTCTCATAATGTTTAGAGTCTATGTATCCTTACCGTTATTAGTAAGCCTCAGCCTTTTTTCCACCCATGATGCATTTATTACAATCCATCAGCATATATAAAGCAAAGTGGAAGAGGAGAGAGGGAGAAGGAAGGCAAACATTAAAAGTAGGGCCTCTTCTGCTTAATTTCTTGGTTTAAACCACCAGCCTAACTAAATTATGATCTACTCATTTGTTTTCTAGAACATAGTGCAGGTCTACCAATAAACAGTAGTAATAGAGAAACAAATTAGGCCAAGAAAAATTTAAGTTTTTCGGATGTGTTTTGATGGGTGAGACAGAAAGAGATTTGGCAAGAAGAAAACATATGCCAACAAGTGAAAAAAGAAACGAGTCTCAATAGAAAACAGGGAGGAGGATGTGAGAGGCAGCAAGCAAGTAATACCAGAGTCTAGAAATATTCTATATCAAATATTTCAAGTTGAAGTGAGCAATTTTTCTAGTGCTCAACAGCCAGTAAAACTGGAAACACATCTATCTGAATTTTAACAGATGCTTACAGGAACTTTTTAAGCCTTATGGAAAGATGGTCACAAAAGTGACTTGCTTTATCTTAAAAATGTTGCATGATGAAGTCTAAGTTATTTATATGGACCTTTTAGGGAATGTTACATGCTTTCAAACCTTGGCCATGAGCAGCAGAAATGGTATTGGCAGCCAGGACAGGAGCACACCTGCCAGCCCAGCACCCCAGCCCTGGCTGTCACTGCTGCTGCTGCACAGCTGGGCCTGTTCATGGGACTCCATACACAGAGCCACCAGCCCGGAGACCCTGGACACCTCCAGGGACTCTGGACAGAGCCTGTGCAGTGTCACAACCCCTGAACAGAGGCCATGGAGCCGGCCTGGCACCCCAGGCCAAAGCTGGGAAGTCTTAAACATGAAAACCAACACCAAACCAAATGCTTTGCCATCCCCTGTTGCTAAGAGACTAGGATTTATTTAAATTAATTTGGTAACCTGGCAGTGAAGGCCAGTACTGGCCTATATCCTGACACCCAAACTCAGCTCCCAGCTAGTGCTCTGCCACCCCCACTCTTACACGTTGCTCACATGGCCCTCAGTCCCCACACAGGCACAGGTGGTGATGCTGCAGGACAGCTCCCACTCCTTAGGGTGAAATCTGTCCCAGGCCCTGGGCTCCCCATGCTGTGAAGGCTCTCCCACGTCCTGGGTGAGCCCTGCAGGGCAGCACTTCTCTAGTAATGGCTCTGGCCAGAATGTATGCACAACAAAATTATCTAGAAGTAAATGCTAATTAAACTAAACCCCTTGTTCATCTGGGCAAGGTCCAGCATAAACAGGGTTGGCACAGCCTTGGTGAGGGTGTGTGATCTTTGGTCAGGGCAAGGTGCACACGAAGGTGCTTTGGATGGGGTGTCAGCTCACAGCTTTGCAGGGGCAATTATTGCGATAGCTGCTTCCTGATGGAGAGCTTTGGGCAAACAAGCTGCCTGCTCCCTTTTCACAGCAGCATCTGAAGGGCAACACTCACCAAGTCCAATCCCAGTGCCCGAGGCCAAGCCAGAAATATTGCTTTTATTTCCATCTCAGTTACACTTTTTATGGGATTTCACAGTCCATGTGCTCCCATATGGCAGGGATGTGCTGAACAGCAAAGGCTTCAGACAGCAAATGAAAACCGTGCCATGTTTGTTTAACCTGAAAGCTTTTTTGGGAAATGTCCAACACCAAATATTGGCCAGATTCACTGAATTGTTCCCATTACTCTTGTTTGTTTTCCACGGCTAGTCCTAGGGACAGCCACCCTCTGCACTAAGACAGACAACAACTGCAGGATGAACCACTTCCTCCAACAGTTGCATCAGGTCTTTCTGTAAGTTGCTATTTTCTGCAGAAAGCCACCACTAAAGTAACCAGACACTGCAGAACTACACTACAATAGCACCTTGTGGCAGAGAAATGCAGGGGGTCAGCAGGAGAAATGCTGACACTGAGGCTATCACATGCAAAGAAACCAAAAAAACTCAACACAGCTCTCTGATCACAACACCACCACAAGATCTGCAGTTTTAAGGCCTTGAAGTACTGATGTAATAACAAAAATCAGTAATTCATTGTATATACACTACAAAAGCAACCTTTTGTTCTTCCAGAAAGCTATTCACATGTCAACTACATAGAAAAAGTTAGAGAAGCATGACCATAGATTCTAATGATGGATTTCTAATAGTGATTTGAACTATTAAAACATATTTCTAATGGTTTCTATAACCTATACTGGAAACTAACAAGCTAGTGAGCATTTTTATTAAACTTCGTAATTAATATGAAATTTGGAAGTGATATAGTTCCATGGAAATGTACTAGCTAGGGTGAACAAAGATAGCAATTGTTAAAAAAGGCCAAAAATCAACCAAAAAACCCAAACCAAAACCAAGCAAGGAATGGAGTATGAGACTAATGAGAGTGAAGGAATTGCAGAGAAATAAGAACACTGTTGAATTATTTCAATAGCCTCTAAATTGTTCATGGAATAAAAGCTCATGGGTTTGCATGACACAGATCAGGGAAGTCTTACTGTTCTCATAAACATCAGCTCATAAAATTCAACCAGTTGGATCTTTACTGTTTGCGGAACAAGGAAATAATTTGTTTATTGCTTTATAGATTTATGTTAGGTAGGTGAGCAGGGAGATACAGTAATTGCTCTTGGTGTGTGCTACTTATAGGAAAAAACCCTCCTCTTTCCAGGGGACAGATTTTTACGGACTGTCAGGGAGGACACAAAACCCTAAGAACTTTAACGAAATTCATGATCTTTTTGAACCGCCAAAAAATAGTGATTTCTTATATTGTGTGAAAACCCTCCCCAAAAAAATCTATATTAATAAAGAAAAACAGAACAGCTTACAAAGCAAAACAGTTTTATTACCAGAGCTGTTATGCTTCAGGACATGTTAAAAGAAGCAACAACCTGTGACTGACAGCAGTCACACTGCTTAATGTGCTACTGGAAACATCACTGAAATGTGCTAAACACAAAAATTAACTAAAAATTACTTACACTTATTTCCCCAATGTTGACAGATGCTTAGGTCACAGTATTGGCAGACAAAAAAAGTGACTTACTGAAGAACAAACTCAATTCATGCATCAACTCAGAGCACAGGACTTTGTTTTTACTACAGTCCAATAGAAGTACAGAAATACAGAGAAATATTTGATAATATTTTCTGTTTTAAAATATTTAAAACTTGCATTCTTCAGAGCACTATATTTTTGTGGTTCTATGATAGCCAATCTTCTTGTAATGTCACTGCTTAAAATGCAAGCTAGGGACTTATTCTGAAGACTAGTAGTTCCTCTCACCTCTAAAACAGAAATTCTGCTGAGTCATCCTAACTAGATAAACAAGTATTTATGCAACATTTAAATATTTTTTTTCTCAGCTGAAGAAAACATAAACCTTCTGAAGCTAAACTACCTTACAATTTGGGAGACAGCTTTTCTAACTGAAGTTAGTCTTTGCTGCAGCAGAATAACCTAAAGCACTTGACTATTACTCATTTAAGGGGACTTTTCCCAATTAGCAGTTGTTTCACTTCTGCTTTCTTCCTCACAGAAAGGATTATGAATTCTGAACATCCATTGTAAAAGAACCTGTGGAATAGATTGAGAAACTGCTTAGAAGAGGGCACATACAGAAAGTATCTACAAAAGGACTGTTCTATCATTGGATGCATTTATTGTCTCATGATTTTACTGGGAACCTGCCCATTACATTCTTTCCCTGGCCAACGCAAAAGCAAACACACAGAAGCTTAAAGAGGAATTCTCTCTTCATAGAATCATCCCAAATTTTAATCTGTTAGTTTTCATTTGACAAAAGAGATATTCCTAATAGCATGTAGAAATCTTTAAAAATATTGTTAATTGTGCAGTACACTGGAACTTGTCCTAGAACAACCTTGCACAAAAAGAAGAAATTAACACCGTGTAGTTTTGGATAATGCAGGTTTTCTAATTCTAGTAACTTCAAAAACATTTAATCAGGAACAATATTTAAATACAAAAGAAGTTACCTGATTTTCATTTCCCTTCCTGCCATGCTTAACTCTTAGGTTTTGAGGTTCTAAATCTGCAGTCTCAAATACACCCTTAAATAACCTATTGGACTCCTCAGTGGGTAAGTTTCAATATTTGCAGCACGATATTAGTTTTGACTTAATCTGTCCTCATATCTAACACAGAAAAGGAATGTATGGGTACTTTACGACCATGTATGCTGCCATACAAAGACATCCTCTGGCTATGACTTTGGTCTCTATATAACATTGAAATACAGAATAGAAAGGAAGGAAACCAGGAATCCCAATTTAGAAAGGCTTTTGGGCAATTACATGAAACGCATAAATTTAGAATTAATTTTATTAAAAATTAATAAAATGGCAAAACTAATGTATTTTGAAACAAATCTTGAAGTACTACAAAAACAATGAAGGCTTTTTCGATCCATAATTACCATCTGAATATGCAAAAATTTACATCAAATGCTTATTGAAAATTAGTATTTTGAGTCAGATTTTTGGACTATGTGGATACTGTATGCCAGCTCCTAAAGCAACATAAAACTCCTCATCCAGAGTCCAAAAAAATGTAGGGAGTCCCTAAAAATGTAGCAGAAGCATTTCCGCACACTGATTTCAGTAGTCAAGTTTGTGCAGAAGTGATTCCACTAGATTCATAGGGTACCTTTTTGAGGCAGTGGAAACTTCTCACTTCGTCAGCTTTTTGACCTTTTCCAGCTCTTCTATAGGTTCCCACTTCTGACTGATTGTTATCAGCTGGAAGAAATGGAAAATATGAAAGTTAGTAAAATCCCAGTGAGCATTTACTCCACTCACACACCCTCCCATATCAAACATCAACTTATTGGTGAAGAAGTTCTAGTGGCTTTACATTTTCGTTTCAGAAATACATAACACGTGACATAGTAATTTGTTGAACAAAATCACTTGGATATTTATTAAGTAATAATGCCAAATAATTTTATTTTTCCTTATCCTAAGTGCTCTATTAAATTAAGATTTTTTTCCTTCAGGCTGCAATACTCAAACATTCTTACTCAATTCTGTAATTCAGGAGCAAGGTAAGGGTAAACAGCACTTCCTGTAAGTTTCCACTCCAAGTTTCCACTGTTATCAATGGAATTGAGTAAATGGTTGTTTGAGTGGGAATGGACATAGGAAAACAACCAGAAGTACAGTATGAATTTAAGATCAGACCTATAGAGTAAGAGCTGAATCCCTATCATTAGGTAATAGGGTGAAGACAAAGTAATGAATGAAGCATTTGTCTTCATTTTTAACTAGATATACATCAACTTTGTAAGTGTTTTCTCATTCGTATTTTATTAGTTCTTACACATTAAAAGAGGTGATTCATTGTGTTGGAAATTTATGCTACTCATACATATATTATATGTACAAATTACCTTCTGAGGCTTGGTAGGATCAATATTTTCCCATGGTTCTGAACTGCCAATCTTGTGAATGCTTTAGAAGAAGATAAAACAGGTATTATGTTTTAAGGTGTGCCCTTGCATACATTTTCATATGAGCAGCCTATTGTCAGTAGAGCAATTCACTTAAGTAAGGAGTTCCCTAAAACACAAGTTTACAGGTTTGGGCATTATATTTTAAAATCTGGATAGGAATCAATGATGGCCTGCTTTATCTGCAGCTTCCAAAGCACCAAGCAAGCCAGAACTGTTCACATATCATTGTGAGGAAAGCAAGCTGAAAATTCAAAACTGAATAAAGTCACAAAGTAAGGGGACTTTTACCCTGACAGTTAAAATGCCTATTCTAATCACTTTAAAATAAATAAATAAACTCCTAAAAGCTTAAGAGTATAGGATTTGGCTCCAATTATCAGCCAAGCCATTGAAATACTCTCTTGTTATAAGTTAATACTATCAAACACTGGCTTTTACATACAAGTCAATAGCCTGGTTGCAATATATGTGCATCTCATCGACCTATGTGATTATATTAAATTCTTGATTAGAACATTCAAAACTTCTTATACCTAAAGCAAAGAAAAAACAGAATTATTAAATCAAAAGTAAGGAAGTAACTTGGACTATGCTCCACATTAATTAATTTCCTCACTATTTGCAATCTGCAGATACTTTAGTCATTCCCAGTATTCCCAGTACTCTGGAACATGTGCCTGGAGCCTTTATTTTTTTTTGTGTATGTGTAAAACATGATGGTTAAATACACGCTTGAATAAAAAGAGTTAGAGTAAGCTCCAAGCAGTAAGTTTTTGCTTACATCACATCAGATTTGTGGAATAGGGAATAGAGACAAAAAGAGAACGCCCCAGCTGCTGCCATGGACAATATTCCGGCCAGGGGAATAAGCTGAAAGATAAAATAGAGAAAAAAGGTGAATTTATTCCCAGCTACAGACCCACGAGTAGGGGGAGCAAAGGTTACGCAGAACTAGGGAGGGATTACCTGTTCAAGTACGTTACCTCTATATTACTCTTTACACCACTTCACTTTTAATATGTGAATTTCACTTTTACCTCTGTATTACCCTTCTCCACACCTCACTTTTAATACATGAACATTACGGGAGTCCCATTTCCTTGGGAAATCAAGCGGCACCCCCGGTGCAGCCCTCAGCATCCCTCCCCGCGGGCGGGTAGCACGGCCCCGACCCCCTCAGGCAAACTTACTTCTTTTTTCGTTTTAAGCGTGTGCCAGATGCCCTTGCTCATGCTGGCGGCGGCGGCGGACCTGCACAGAGGGACAGGCACAGGCGGAGTGGCGGCCAGCGCTCCCTGAGGGCGGCTGAAGGCGGTGCCGGGCCGGGCCGGGCCGGGCCGGGTCCGCCCCGCGCTCCTCCAGCCCCGCGGCGCTGAGGGGGCAGCACAGCGCGCCCCCCAGCGGCCGCCGCGCAGCGGGATGCGGCCTTGCCCTTCCCGCGCCAATCCTCAAACCTGGATTCTCCATTTCTCCTTTGTCTTCTTGTCTGTCCCCTTCTCCAGGCAACTGCCCAAAGAACAGGGCAGCTAGGCAAACGTGCGTCTTCTTCAGAGCTCGGAGAGGTGCCTACAGTGACCAAAAGAGGAGCCCAGTGTCACCATGTCCCCTCCTTGTGCTGCAACAAAAGCTCAACCCAGGCCCATGTTCTCATCACTCTCTTGTGTTCCATAGCTCCCATCACTCCCCAATATCCCTCTGAGAAAACCACTCCTATCCCTCTGAGAAAAACCACCAGGGGCAGGCGGGAGGTGAGAGCAGGCGACTCCTTGGTTTGTCCCCTTCTCTCTTGGCCTTTCCTGCATGTTCTGCTCGCTCCCTGCAGCAAGCAACAGACATGGCAGGGCACAATCAGCTCAGCTGCTCCTTCGAGGGAGCACGTGTGGAAATCAAGCAGTGGCATCTTTGAGGCAAAAGAGCTGGCAGCATTTTACTCTAACAACTTTCAGGTCCAACAACTCCAATGCAAACTCTCAAACACTGGAAAGCAAAACAGACAATTTTCATACTTTTTCTCAGCACTACTGCTGAGAAACCTTTGTGTATTTGGGAATATTATGAGCACTATTTGTTGCCACCAATAAAGCTACAGGATGGTCCTTTCTATAAATTGGTGATGAAAGCCACCAAGCTGTAGGGCAGCTGTTTGTATCTGAACCTTTTCCTAGCTTACAACAGGTTGTACGACTGCCTTTTGCCCTCCTCAGTCACCAACTGCCTCAGAACTTCCTTTTGTGATTCATCTCACTCAGTGGAGCCCCTAGTGTGCCTGATACGACAAAGAAATATTTGTTAATGGGCTTGTAACTTCTGAACCTCAGCTAAAATAAGGAACTGTCTTTGACAGTGGTGTATTTTATTCACAAGCATTTTCACTGGGAAAAATAAAAGATAATAAAAAATAATAATAAAAACCTTCCAACTCTATTAATGCACACTTACGTGTAATATCAATTTCGTCTTAAGTGTCTGTGTATTTTATAAGGCAATCTACAAAACTGTATTGCCAAGGAATGGCTGGCTGGCGAAAATAATTCTGCAAAAATTGTCATTAAGAAAACCCTCACTTCTAAAGAAGAAATTATTTGAGTTGACTGCATACTTGTTATATGCTTACCCAATCCAAATGTTTGTGCAGTAAGCAGTAACTAATCTAAAATTATTCCCAAAACCCCTGACTTCCAAACCTACACAAGGAGTTAAGCACTGTCAACTCTTTCAGTGCCACTGTATTTTGTAATCTACTTGTAAGCCTGTAGATAAGCACACATAAAACACCTTACATTTTATACAGAATGGGACTTCCTCCTATTTAATTTCCTGAAAACTTTTCTATTTCTTACATATTTGCTGTCTTTTGGAGACTTCACAACACATTTTAAATTTTCTTATTATGCCATTTTTGTACTTAAAAGTAAGAAATCTACAATAACACTAAGCTGTTCCACAGTGTTTTATCTAAGTATCTCAACTACCTGTTTCATCAGATGTAAACCTACCCAAAGCAAACAAGATTTTAATTTATTATTCATTACTGAAATTACAGAACTTTTCACAAGTGACACTTGACTGTATTTCACACTCCCTGAACACGACAGTAAGTAGAGTATTAAAAAGCAGGAAAGATGCAAACCTTTTCAGAATCCTTGTAATATATTTAAAAATCCTTATGCTACTCCTTTTTAGATTCAAGAGGCTAACTCTTGATTACAGAATTTTTCATAAAATTCCAAGTCTTTCATGCTTAAAGATGGTTTTACATTCTCCAGCGATTTCAAAAAATGTTCCTGTTTTACAGCAGTTGCTTCGAGTCCATTCTCTTGCAATGCCAACAAAGCAGCCTTTAAAAGAAAAAAAACCAAAACAACTTAGTCCTTATGTTTTAAATTGCAAAGAATACTGTAAGTATTCTAAAATATATTACAAGGAACAAAGCGTTAGTTAAAGCATCTGAAAACAGCTTTGCATAACTTACAGATACTTAACAACAGATAAAGATCCAAATAAGGTTACCATAAAGTTACCATTTTTCATTCACTTTTTCTATCTGGATTAGACAATCCATCCTTTATCACTTGTGTATTTGGATTTTTTTACTAGTCTTCTGTCTTTTATACAACTCAACTCAAATTCTGGATTTCTCTTATTTTTTTTCTCTCTAGCCTTGACAGTACCTGCTAATTTCAGCTTGGAGTACAAACAATGCAATTCACCTAAATGTGAGCAGGAATTAGAGGGCCACATGAAATGAAGGGTAGTATAGTCCCTCAGCTTCTGGTAAATTATCACAGACAGACTTTATTCTTATTTGGCTCCCTCATTTAAAGAATGAACCCTTGTTCAGTTCTTCTGTTTTAATAATTTTCTTTGGATTTTCAATGCAAACAGGGAAAGAACCTGTACTATAGATGGCTTGGTAACACCTGTGAGTTATCTCTTTTTTTTCATTCAAGGTTGTTATTTAAATTTATTTCATAGATGAATCAGAAATATTTCACCTCCTTGCATAGATTTTCAAGATCGGCTCCAGAGAAGAGGTCTGTTAGGACTGCCACGTCTTGTAATGACACATCGGTATCTAATGGAATTTTTTCAGTGCAGATCTTCAAAATCGAGAATCTTCCCTGTACATTGGTGCATATTACGCAAGAAAACAAAACCAAACAAACCAAAAATTAATCTTTCTGAAAAGCAGTACCGAAGTTGAAATTAGAGCCAAGGAAAATCCAGAAAAGTACCACAACTACCTGGTTTTGGTGGAAGAATAAAATGCTATTAATGGAGATAATGCACTTCTGGTTGTCTCATATATTTAAGATCTGATATTCACAGTAATTCCTTGCTTCATGGAATCACAATATTTTAGGCTGAACAGGCCTGATTTGGCATGCTTTGGGTCAACTTTTTTTTTGTGAAGCTCAGGGCAAACAGCTACGCTATCCTTGGGAACAGTACACAAAAATTATTTGAAGCAAGGACAGACAACGTATTTTGTTATTTCCTGAACTGTAGCTTGATTTTGTAAATAGCTACCTATACCAGTTAAAATCTTATTGGTGTTTAAAATAAAAATATCTTTATTACTTAAATTTTTTCATTGTACCTTGAATCTGGTGACTGATCTCCAGTGAAACACCCATCACTTGTTAAGTATGTTACAGGAATACGCCCCCTTTGCTCTTAAAGTATGCTGGCAATTAATATATCTCCCTTTAAAGCCACGTATGGATGTGTAATACCTTCAGATCTGGAGGTGGAATATAGATCATCTTGTCCAGCCTTCCAGGACGGAGTAAGGCATCATCCAACATATCTGGTCTATTTGTTGCAGCAACTACCATGAAATCTTTGTTCAAAGTTTCCTGAAACTCTAGCTGAGTAAGAGATCATGTAAACAAATTAATGCAACATGGTTGAGATAGATATTATCAAAACATACTAGTTAACTACTAATGACAAGAGAGGAAGGGCAAAAAGATAATGTAATTTTACAATACATTAGTAATTAGTTATTTTCTCTCCAATATTAGTGTTTTATCTTTCTTGAGCTAAAAAAATGCCTTGGTGCAGGGCAGATTACATGACAAAGAAAAAATATTGTTAGTATCTGTCTTGGCAATAAATAAGGACTTTTTTGGACCAGATTGTAACAAAGATCTTTTTTATATGCAAAAAATTCGGTATCCTACAATTCTGGAACTGTTTTCTTTATTATTCCCCCAGAGAGTATCATCATAAGAAGAAATTTATATACTAAAAAGCTAAATATTAGATGTTGTGAACAATTCACTGACAAGTGAAGGTACAAGATTTTGTTTAAATAACTAACTGATCATAACTGTACTGCTTTTGTATGGATTATGTGTGAGAAAGAATTGCAAATGAAGTAGGGAAATACTTATAAAAAGTAAGATTGGGGAGGAACTTGTTTAAGGGTAAAATCACACAATCAATCTTAAAATTACTTTACTGTAAAGAAAAGGATTTTTGTGACAGAAGATGAAAACCCAACTAATAATGCTCATTAGTCTGTATGGGTATTTTGTTCAAAGAAAGCCTCATTGGGGAACAGTGTATGTAAAAACAATCAGCAGCCTATAAACAGTGTATGTAAAAACAATCAGCAGCCTATAAACAGTATCTTCTAAAAACTAGTAATTATGACAGAGTAAAAGAGATTCTTGCGTGTTTTTAAGTTTGAGGATTTTAAGTTTAAAATGTGAATGCCAACAACTAAAATTTTTTTAACAACTGGACATCACTTCTCATTCTTCCTATACAGAAAACAGAGCATAAATACCTTTCTTTCCTCATCACTTTGTTCTTGGCACTGAGCCTCAAGCTGTAGCTTGCCTCCTCTTCTTTCTGTAGCTTTCAGCCCAACTCCATCCAATTCATTGAGAAGAACAGAAAGAACCCGCTCTGAGACACCAGGGCCAGTTCTGCAGTGTCCCCGAGATCCCAAGATAGAATCAATCTCATCTAGAAATATTATTGCTGGAGTATTTGCTCTTGCTTGGCGAAAAACCTTTACAACAAATGTCAATAAAATAAAACATTAATGCCTGCATTCTATCAGGTAAGGTGAAAAAAGAATCCCACTTACATATACTCTGTATTTTACTTAACTTTAAAGGTACACTTGTAATGATTCTTAAGAGCTGTTCTGGCTTACATTTAGTATTGGCAAATTCTGCTTCTTATTTATATTCCTAAATGAACTGAAAACAAAAGGCTAGAAATACTTGCAAAGTTTAACACTGGTATAATTTTAGGGATAGATTCTCACTTTATCTACATGTGAATTGGTAAGCCATTTTTATTTTATAAACAGATGAGAGCTCTACCATCTTTTCAACAACAAAATTTAGGTCCAACTAATACTTTACAAAAATCAAGCAAAAATAGACTACAGAACCTTACACAAGTTAAAAACTGTACCTGAGACAAAATCTTCTCTGAATCTCCAACGTAAGGTGAGAACAGGTCAGCACCACTCACAGAAAGAAAGGAACAGTGACAACTTGTGGCCACAGCCTTCACCAGTGTGGTTTTGGCACACCCAGATGGCCCATAGAGAAGAATACCCTTGGGATGAGACATGCCCATCCGGGCAAATGCCTCAGGAAATTTCACAGGCCACTCAATACTCTGTCAATACATAAAAAAGGGATGAAATTCTTAGTAACAAGCAATCAATAAAACTCCCAAGTACATAATTCCCCCTCCTTGATACAAACATTAATTGGAAATCAGAGAATACTGATTTAGTCTTTCTTCATATATTGCCCCCTGCTTAAATTTTCCATTTGAAACAGAACTAAAAGCAATCCTGAAGAGGTAACAGCCAAGAACCATCCCTGGACAGATATTCAGGAACGGACAAATTATCTGGCTACAAGTTAAGTATTTTTCAGCTACTAAAAACATGCCTATTTTCCCATTATATTACTATGCTTGGTGGTGGTATCTTGTGACTGGAAGATTTGTAATCCAAGCATTGTAGTAACGTTTAAAATACAATTTATAATCAAGCAATTTGCAAAAGACATAATTTTCATAATGCAGTATACAGAATACCTTGGAGTACATATTAGAAATTAGCTGTTTATCTAAATTAGTTTAATACATTACCTGTTTTAACTTTAATTTCACATCTTCAAGACCACCAATTTGCTCCCAAGTCACAGGTTTACACTCCGTTAGACCAACTGCACTTCGAAAAGAGGACGGTTGAATTTTTTTAAAAGCTTCTTGGAAATCTCCCATGTTAATCATGGTTTCAGTTTCAGCTGAATCCTGAAAAATAAACCCCAGATAGAGCACATTAGCATTTTAATGCAATACTTAAATGCTACATTAATATGCAAACCACTTCAATTAAGGCTAAATACAACTAATAAGGAAGTCAATTCCTGACCTAATGAGCTTAAACACTGCAGACACAAAAATGCAACATAAAGTAAAATATAACATCTTTAATAGCAAGTTTTTACACAGGAAAAAAACAATTTTAACAGAAATTAATGTTTCAGAGAAAACCACTATCCCCTAAATTACAGCTCCATTAGCCAGTGATTTACTAAATCAAATAGTTGCTTTCAGGGTTAACACACATCACACCCTACAATCTTATGAATAAAAATTAAAAAAGTCGCAAAATCCATTTTCACCACACACTGAATAATGTAACACATTTTATCTCAAACATGCTATAAAATGCCACTATTAAACCACAGATGCAGTAACAGAACTAAGGTGAGAACTGAAGTGATGAGCAAAAATAACGTATTTATAATATGCTTGGTGTGAGCCTTCAACTTGTTGAGCTTTTCAAATAAAGTATTAATGAGGAAAAGGGTAGGACAAGTATTAGTGACATTGATCTTGACTGATTTGCAACCATACCAAAGAGCTGTGGGACACAGCCTGCATAGCAGCTTCTCTGCAGAGTGCTGTAAGGTCAGCTCCAACATACCCAGTTGTCATTTCTGCCAGCTTAGACAAATCAACCTCTGCAGAAATGGGCATATCAGATGTAAGCAACTGCAGGATGGATCTTCTCTGTGTAACTGTTGGGGTCCCAATAATAACCTAAACCAAACAGAATAAACAAGAAAATTTAAGTAGATAATTTGCCATACTCATTTATTTTATAGACCTAGGCAAGCAGTTTTGTCTCTGCTTTATATTGGCTACTGAAAATAGGCAATATATCCGAACTAAAGAGTTTTACAGGAAACCTATTACCAGCACTATACAAATGATAAGTATTTAAAATACCATTTATTTTCCAAGTGAATAGTGTTTGTATAAAGAGTTGTCCATAAGACACTGTCAGATAGTGTTTATAGTCCCATAACACTGAAATAATAATTTCCTTACATCACAAGCACTGAATTAGACTAATATGATAGAAAAAATAAAATAGTTAAACATTCATACATTATTGAAAACCTGGTAAAACATCATCACAAAAAAACATCTCAGCAACCTGTAACTCCCAGAAGATAATGAAAATTATAATTATGAAAGCATTAAAGGACTTGATTAAACTGGTGACCTAGGAGTGGGTTCAGCCAGGAAAACAAACACTACAAGCACAAGCACTGTGTGTTGCATAACTGCATGTGTTTTTCTTCTTTGGACTACTATGCTAGTGGAAGTTTTCCAGAGTAGACCCAACTTCTATTACTGAAACACGAATGTTTTGACACAACAGGTTACTAGTTCTCTGTCACAATAAATGTTTAAGGAGAAATGCACAAACCTTCAGTCTAGGATTTAAATGGAAAAAATCCAATCCTGTAAAGCTAAACATCTGTAAGCAAAAAAGTCCACTCAAGATCAGGTCAATGTCTTTATGATAAAGAAGCAAAAAGACTCCTCCCATCCATTTTCCAGTAATGGAAACTGGAACACTGGAGCTCGCAGTGTTCCGAGTAAAAAAAAACCCACAACAACCATACCCAAGTTGCAGCAAACTACAGAGAGAAACAAGACACCTGCCCCAAACCTGTAGAATCCCACTATGAAACATGACTAGAAGACATTTATTAACAGCCCCCTTCAACCTCAATAAGGAAGGAAACATGTGAGTGCATGAGTAACAGGGTTTATTTACCTCTCTGTCAAATCTGCCAGGTCTTCTCAGTGCAGGGTCTAAGGCATCAGGCCTGTTGGTCGCTGCCACAATGACCATCTTCCCCCCACTCCCTACTCCATCCAGCAGCGTCAACAACTGAGCAACAATACGATCTTCAGGAGCATTGCTTGAACTTCCTCGCTTTGGGCATAAAGAATCAATCTCATCAAAAAAGAGAATGGTTGGGCCCTCGTTTGCCATCTCTCTGCCTTTTTCAAAGGCTCTTCGCAAATTCTCTTCACCTTCTCCTGGTCTTGAGCCATGGAGGGCTGGGCTACTGATGCCAAACAGATACGCACCCAGCTCTTTCGCTACTGCCTTTACCATTAGAGTTTTCCCTACACCTGGGGGTCCAATTAATAGCACTCCATTCGGGACAGAAAGACCCAGCTTCTTCAAAGTTTTTGGAAAGCGGAAAGGAAGATCAATCATTTCTTTCAAAGACTTCCCCACATCATCCAGTCCTGCAACTGAAGTTTTTGCAGTGTCTTCTGACAGATGTCTGTACCATTCTAAAGGGATCACCTCCTTAATTTTTATGCTTGTCTGGGGAGTGATCAATCCAGCTCCCTCATTCAAAGGAGATGCAGACAGTATTTCAATATACACCACGGGATTTTCGGGACTTGGGGCAACAGTAACAACATAACGAGACGAAACATACACATTTCTTAGCAGTTCTGTGATTGTCTCCTGCAACAGCGCTCTGGGAGTTGACTTTTTCAGCGCGGCGCTTTTGAGGACCACTCTCACAGCGGCTGTTCGCAGCTGTCCGTACGGCAGCAGCTGCAGCCGGCCCAGGCTCAGCGAGAGGCCGCGCAGGTGCCGCGCCGCCAGCCCCGCGGTGCTGCAGGTGAGGTCGGCCTGCAGGTACCCGTCCGCCAGGTCGTGCCGAGGCCACGCCGTGCACACACAGCAGCCGCCAGGCACGGAGATCCTCAGCGGGGCGCCGATGCTGGCTCCCAGGAAGCACAGCGCGGCAGGTCCCAGCCGGCACCGCTGGGTGCCCTCATCTCCCGGGTCCAGCGGGAGCAGCTTTAAGACTGCCGCCTCCATCGCTGCCTCCGAGAGGGAAGGCAGCAGGCCCCCTGCTCTGCACGGGCCCGTCGGCTCCTTACTCACCGCGCCTCACTCTCCGGCGGCGCTCCCCCTCCGTCACCGCCCGGCGCACCGCAGCCGCCCGGCATCACCGACCCAGGGACGGGACCCCCGGGCAGGGATCCCCGGGACGGGACCCCGGGACGGGACCGGCCGGGCCGGAGCGCAGCCGAGCAGCTCGCGCGCTGACAGGCAGCTCCGCGCATGCGCCACAGCGGAGCACGCGCACTGCCTCCCGCCTCAGCCTCCACAGGATGACGGAATGAATTCGGCGGGAAGGGAGATCCAGGATCGTCGAATATAACCTCTGTCCCAACACCGCCGTGCCAGTGTGCCCGTGGCACTCAGTGCCATGTCCAGTCTTTTCTTAAACATAGCTAGGGACGGTGATTCCTGGGCAGTTCACTCAATATCTAATCGCCCTTCCTGTGAAGAATTTTTTCCTGTTGATCAACCTAAACCTCCCCTAGAGCAACTTGAGACTGTGGCCTTTTGTCCTGTCTGGAGGAAAAGGACAAGCCCGACCTGGCTACAGCCTCCTTTCAAGGAGTTGTCGAGAGGGATGAGGTCCTGCCTGAGCCTCTTTTTCTCCAAGCTGAACCCTCTGTGCTCCCTCAGCTATTCCTTGTAGTACTTGTGCTCCAGGCCCTTCACCATCTTGGCTGGTGTTCTCTGGACCTGCTCCAGTCCCTCAATGTCCTTCCTGAACTGAGTGGCCCAGAACTTGCCACAGTACTCCATGTCGGCCACCTCCCTCATGCCCTGCCTCAGCCACTGCCCTGGGCCTTCCCTTTTGAAGGGCTGTCAAAGCAATGCCTGTGAGGTGAGTGCTGTGTCCTGGAGACTTAATTTCTCTGTCTCATACCCTCATCCCACAGAGGAGATGCACTGGCTCCCGTTCTAATTGCCATCCGGCTTGTTCTCTACAGGGCTGGTCATGACGGTGCTTGTTTGTCACCCTCATTTCTTTGCCCTCTTTTTGTCTCCTCAGCGCTGCCCGCTTGTTCTGTGCTTCTTAAACATGTTTCCAAATGTTGGATTCCCCCATTCCTGTGCCCCTGCCAGTGCTTCCCTCTGCTCCTTTGTCACCCGCAGTTATGGTTGAATCAGCTGTGGGTGCTGGTTAAAAAAACACCCATGCAGCCACACAACTGGCCTTAGAAGCTGCCGATACAAGTGATTGAGACACAGATATTCATTCGACATTTGGTAAAACTGTTGCAGTATGTTGCTCTGACAAATGCTTAGTCAGTATTAAAGAAAAGTTTTGGTCCCTCACCTTCTAGATTGTGCCATGAATTGTCTGGTACTTTTATAAAAACTTTCCAGGAGGTCTGTCAGCGTTGTGGGCTACAAGATAAAATTTACTATGTGCATAGTTTTATTCTTGAAAGTAGCTTCATTTTAAATAAAGTCACATGTGCTGAATACACAGACTTTGAGCCCACAGACATACAAGAATTGTGACCTCAAATGCTCAGTGCTAGTCAGACACAGTTAAATTCACAGAAAACCCAGAGAAGGTGGTTTACAGCACAACTGCAATCTGTCCTGCATTGTGTTCTGAAGGCCTCAGAAGGGGCAGTGTAAGAAAACATTTGTGATGGTGTCCTGGTTAATCACATTCCTTACTAAACCAAGGCTGTACACAAAATATTTCTGTAAGCTGTATGAATAAAAGCAGGCAGTGTTAAGAGAACCAGTTTGTAATAATTCTAAGTGCTGAATAGGAACTCACAAGAATTTTGTAGGGCTGTGCAGTGTGAAAACCAGCAAGCCTTCTCTTTAGGCCTAATTATGTGCCAAAGGGCCTGTAGTATATTTCCTTTCAATTCATGACCAGATTTTCTCATTTTAGTGTTTATTTTCTATTCCTCTACTCCTGGATATCTATTTAATCTTTCTTTTCACAGCATGGTTCTGTGCTGCACACATATACAAATGTTTATATGGAATATGCTTATATGGAATATGTAGACTTACCGTGTATTTGGTATAGGACATACTAATGTCTGTCCAGAGAATGTACAGACAAAAGATTATAAGGAGCTTTCATTCCAAGAAGGCAAATGTGTTTTCAAGCCGATGTCTTATAAACATATTCTCTTGTTTTATTTCTTTCTATCAAAGGTTCTCATAAACATGAGTGCCCTCAACTACATACTTGATTAAACAAAAAACATACTCTGTTTAAAATGGCAGATTTGTGTTTCAGAGTTTCAAACTGTAAAGGGTAGACCCTCTGCTTGGTTTTAGAAAGCTGTGTTTAGGAATAAAAAGTATGGAAAATTGAATATTTGCAATGAGCTCTGTAGTTTATATTCATATATAGTGATTCCTTCTAACAGGCTTATTGTAACATCTGGAAAATCTGATTTCTTATAAGAAGGAAAACACCTGAAAAATCTAATCTTAAGTAACAAAGTAACAAAAGTTTGTGTCCAAGATAAAAACTCTGCTATTGTTGCTTGATGAGCACATTTTAGCAAATTTTAACTTAGACTTCTTTAAATTTCTACTGTATTTTATTGCTGTAATACTGATTATTTTACTTTAAGACACTGATAGTTCAGTTCTCTTTAGTATAGTGAAGTGAAGCCCTCAAAAAACTAATATGTCCTATTGAAAGAGCACATGATTGGCTTATTTCTAACAAATTGTGGAATCACATATATATTATTTATATATTTTCTTAGAAAACTTTGCTGTGTGACATTGCTCTCATTTCAAATGCATACATTTAGTATCCATGCCCCTGAATAATTTACAGACCCCAAAATTTACAGAGCCAAAGTGGCAAAAAATATTCCACCAAGAATCTAGTTTAAATTGACAAAAAACTGAAAGTAATGTTTTAAACAGTTCTCTCACCATTCACTAGATGGCAGCTGATCTTCAAGAATGGCTGTATTTCTCCTTGCAGAGATAATTTGGAGGGAGTAGTCATCAGTTCTTGGAGAAATCAAATATTGTCCAGCATTGTCTTTATGTCTGATATGAAACTGAAAAACCGGCACAGTGAGTGAGTGTTTGGATAATTTTCAGCTTCATTTCTTGTTCTTGTTGGCTTGTTACTCTCTATTTCTGGGGAAGAACGTTGCTCCCCCCCCCACTTAGTGTGCCAGACTAACTTATTTTAAAGGAAAACATATAATTATTAAAGGTTCTAAAAAGAAATAACAATATTTCATAGTTCTTTTTCTTTTTCTTAATATATTTATTGGGTTTTGATGGACTAATGTTCAAAATTCCCAATTATTATAGCTCACAAAATAAAATAATTGTCTTGTTACAATAAGTCCCTGCATACAAAGTAAAGAAAATATTAAGCTAATTCTTTTTTCAGTAGGTTTTACCCTATCTATTACTGGAATGGACATTTTCATTTTAAATTGACAAGTTAACTGTGTTTTTAACATAGTCTTTTTTCATGGTAGATGGATTTGAAGACATGGTCTGACTGTTTATTAATCAAATAAGGATAGTTCAAAGTGAGTAGCTGGCATGTACATGCTTTAGAGCAGGATTTTAGTATTTATGGAGGTTCTTTGACTAAGTATAAATGCTGTATTACACTTAGGCCAGATATTGCACATTTCAAACACCAGGCTTTATTATAACAAAACCTCATAAATAAATAGTAAAGACATGCTTAGAAAAGGAATGGAAAGAACTTTTGTATTTCTGCATGTCTTTCTGGGAGGGCCAACCTCAATGTGTTTACTTAATTTTCTAGTGAGCATCCAGTCTTGTATCTTTACATGGGAAAAGTTCCCAGTGCAGTTAGGAACTTTGGATGGGCAAGGCCCAGGGGATAGGTTAGGCCCAGGCCTTACAGTGTGGAAAACGTCTGTCTGCTGACAGAAGTTTTGGTGAAATTATTGCACCTTAGGTGGAGACCATTGATGCTGCATCTCTACTAGAAGTCATTGCCATCATGGCAGATGCATCAGGGAATATGTGTGCCTACACCTGGAGCCTTCCAGTGGAAACTCATTTGTCTTAAGTTGCCAAGGAAAGGATTTTATGCTAAGGCTCTACATTTCTTTGGGAGTGACTGGACTCCCAACTGCACATTCCCTTTTCTTGAAACTTTGGGGTGAAAGCCTTTCAAAGAAGAGAGAATGGACAGCTGCAGATAATTTAACAGGATATGTTTATAAATTTGTCAATATTTGTCTTTAGCACCTTTTGATTACTGCTTAGGGATGCTTGGTTATCTGTTTCAGCAAAATATATAATCCAGTGGTTCATTAAATCTTCTTTTAGATGTGGAATAGTGAGATCCTTGTGTGGTGTTCAGTATAGGAATGAGAGTAGATTGGTTGAGAATTAGAGAAGGGCCATACAAACCTGAGGGACTTAGCAGCAAAATGGTATATTAAATTCAGTATACAGCTGTGAGTACAAAGGGGAATAAAGGGAAGAGCAATCAAAGGGAAGGGCCACTTTTATAGCATCAGGATAGATGATTCCGTGGAAATGTCAGCTCAGTGCTTGATATGCAAAAAGCAAATCAGTTGTTAGCCCTAATTTGAAAAGGAACCAAGAATATAACAAAAACTGTCTCAGTCCCATTGTGTTTGTGGTATCACTGTACTTCAGATATTGTGTGTACTTTGGATCTCCTGTCCTCAAAAGTATGTGTTAGAACTGGGAAAGGTTCAGAGAAGGCAACAAGAATTATTTCAGTCCAAGAAATACCTAAAAATAGGTTATGTTTCCTCAAGACAAGAGAAAAACTTTGAGATGGCTGTGGAAGAGGTTTGCAAAATTGTAATTTGGATTGGAAATGCCTGTTTTAAAGGTCTCTTCCAATGCCAGAACAACTGATGCTACTCAGACCTCTGCTCAAAACAAAGAAAAAGAGGTAATCCATCACATGGTGGGTAGTGGATCTGAAGAACTTCATGGAAGGATGCTGTGGATGCAGAATTGTGTGTTGGTTCAAGAGCAGACTGAAGAATATTTATCAAAGGATGCTGTTTATGAGAGTTCTCAGGATTGAGGAGGTCTTTGTGAGAAGAGAGCTCATGGGGCATTGCTGAAGAGCCAGACTCATGCTGGTGTCAGAAACTTCTGCAAGCAGAACTTTTTGGAAACCAGGAGTGTGTGAGAGTGGAAGTGTCACACATGCTTACTCTTTCTGTCTACTTCTTAGCACTGCTCTAAGTTTTCACTTTTTAATGCACATTCTTAAAGCATCACATGCCTGTTTCTTAAATTATGCAAATAAATCTATATAAGAATTGGTTTCAGGCACACAAAATTTTAGGGATGTGTTTTGTATTCACATTTTCCCTCTTAGAAAATCCCACACAGCAGTTATACAGATTAGTGTATGGTTTATGTAGAATGGCCTTGTAGCTTTCTCGGGCTTTCCCCAGTGCTTACTGGGATTTTTCCCAAATGCTTTCAAGGAATTGCAGCTGTAGTGTCTAGGAATTTCCCTTGTGCTATTAAAGAATTTCCGCAATTTCTTCTTAGGCTTGATAGAAATTTTCATGATACTTTCTGAAAGTTTTTGTTCCTTGCTTTGTAGGAATTTCTGCCAATGGTTTCTAGAAATGTTCTATTTTCTCCTCTGCTTTCTAGGTATTTTCTGAGTGTATCCTAGGAGTTTGTCTGGTGCTTGCCCCATGTTTTCTAGGAATTTTCCAGGTGCGTCCAGGATCCCCTCTGTGCTTTCTAGAAAGTCTTTCTAGAAGAATTTCTAGGAATTCTCTCTACTTTGTAGGAACATTCCTACATTTCAGGAATCTACCCAGAACTGTTTAAGGATTCTAGTGCCAGGCACTCTAGGAATCCTTGCTGTGCCTGTTTTTTGAGCACGAACAGAATTTAAAAGCTTTAGGTCTGAAGCTGGTTGTTCAGTAGATCTATTTTCCCACCTAGAACTTAGCTTGAAAAACGTTTAACAATTTTTTTTACACTCTCCTTCCTCCACACCACAGCTATGTGTTTTACTTTTTTCTCTTCTTTCCTCCAATTCAGATAGGTAGATTTGCTTTTTTATCTTTTCCAGGTTTTGTGATAGGCCGTATTGCTTTCTTCAGAACAACTATTATCATTTCTTCACACAGTCACAGAGTATTCATGTTAGACTATCACTTAGACTGAGTTTTAGAGCAGGAATGTATATGTCATTGAATCTTAACTTAAAAACTCCAGCAAGATCATGTAATTTACATTTTTTTATTGATAGGAGTCAGTAAAAGACATTGATCTACAAACAAGTATTTTAATATAGAGGTAGCACAAAAACTAAATACTAAATCAGCAGATAATTGGAGTACTTAAGACTAAGATGTATGTGAAACACCTGTATCACCCTGGCCAGCATCACCTGCACTCACATTATTTTTTTCAGGTACTTGTTTTACTTTCTCCACTTAGCTTTGGCTCCTAATAATTGTTTTTTGTGGTTAGGGTCAATGCCCTTGTTTAAAGTGTTTTTGTGAAATTTGAAATCCCTTCTCTTTGGGGACTGTAAAATTAGGTACATGAATTAGCAATTAATCCATTTGTATTATCATGGGAAACAATCAGCTTTTAGGAGGGGAGCTCAGTGCTTAATTATGTTAGAAAGCCTTTGGTGCACTTGTTTTTGCTTCCTTTTGTTTCACTGTTTTTGTGACCAAGCTCTCTCAGGACTCAGAGTGCACTGATGGGCCTTAATCACCCTGACCACATTTACTTGGGTTCCCCACCCACACCTCTGCCCATGAGCCCCAAGCTCTATTTAAACTCGGGCCTGGGCCTTTGTTCTAGGATGGGCTGAGCTGTTGGTTTGTGTCTTCACAGCTATTGCTGTAGTTCCTGATTTGTTTATGGACCTGCTCCTGTCCATAGGTTTGTCTGGTGGCCTGGACTCTCAGGCATTGTTCCTAGGCCTGTGTTGTTTGGGCTTAGGCTTCTTAGGCTGTGCCTTGCCATCCTTCTTATCAAATTTGGTTGCTGGTTGAACTCTTCCAGAGCTGCCGCTCCTTGTTATTCTCCAGATCTGCTTTGTAGCATTGATGTGTCTATACATGTAGCAATGTGTACCTTAGAACTTTTCTTTGCATATATGGCCTGCCTTGTTTGGGAATTTTCCTTGTAAAGTTTTATGTTTTACTTGTATTCTATCCAAGTTCTCAATAAACCACTATCAGCTGGTGTGGGTTTCTGAAACTATTAGAATTTTTGAGTAGTTACCACATACTGTCATCTCCTGTGACTTACTGGAGTCTTGTGGAGTCTTGTTTGCATACCTTTATTCACAGTTGAATTATCTAATGGAATGCAGAATATTTTATTCAATTTTAAAAATAAGGAAACAAATGCATTCTAAAAAGTACTTGTGATTAAATGTTATTATTACTATTTTTGGAGATACCCTGAAACTTGTGTTATTTCCCTAGTGTAGAGTCCTTACAAAACATCTTAATACTTGTCATAGCAATTCTTCAGTCGTTTATTTATGCTTTTATACAAAGGGTGAGGGAAAGTACAAGAAACGAGGCATTAATATAAGATTTCTTCACTGGGAAGGAATTTTTTTATGCAAGGGTCATAGTTAGCAGTTGCATCTAGATCATAATTTTGATTAAACTAGATGGAACTATTCTTTACCTATTAGCTAATTTTCTTTCTGTGGAGAGGTATATGAGTACCTTCAATTTTCTTGAATCCTGTTAGTTAAACTATTGTGTTCTCAACTAAGTGCAATGTATTTGTTTTTTCTGCTATAGAAATCGTCTTTCAGGCATCAAATGTGCTACAGTTTTTAGAGAAGTCATCTGTGTTCTTTGAGAGGAGCAAATAACAAAGTAGAAAGGGACTAAAACAGCAAAGAAAAAAAAAGGTCAGGGATCATGGAATAGGTTCCATGAGGGTAGTATAAAGTAGGAAAGACAGTATGAAGGGAAATGCAGGCATTCTTAGAACTGAAACCTGTGATTTATCTGTCCTTACGGATCACTGTAATCAGGCATTCCTTATGGAATGTGAAATGATTCTACAGATATTTTCCACCTGTTATGTATCAGAATAACTGTGTGTTTTATCCATGTTTATGCACATCTCTTATGCTTTAGCTGGAGAGGTGTATTTTAAACTTTGGAGAGACAGTCAATCCAATTGTTGGTGAGAGGAATTGTCTTTGAGGAATATAATAATTTTAGTCTCTGCCTAAATGGGAGGGGTCCTATGCCTTCAGCATTCCTCTTTTCTAAAATAAATATATTGGAATATAGTCATGCCCAAATATTGACACATCTTCCCTTGTCATCATCCCTTAATTAGATTAATTATTGTAAACTTGTATGAATTTTCACTTCAGTGTCTGTTTTTGCATTTCTATTTTCAAGCTGCCTTGTCTCGTCTATTAAGGTTTTAAGATATTTAAGGCTACTGGAATGAGTTGCCTTTTGTACTTCCCACTCTAATCTTTGATGACTGATCTTACTGATGTGAGACTGTTACAACTTAATAAAGGGAATAGGAATGATTTCTATGTTGTCAGAAGAGTTCCATACCTCAAAACATGACAATGCAAAATATTTCACAGAATGAGTCCTTCTTGTAACATACTGACTTTCAGATGCTGGTAGTTAAGTAATGTCACCCAAATGCTGTCATGAACAAAAATGGAAGAAAAGCATAGCAAGACTTTTCAGTGACCAACTTCCTTAGCTTCTGACTGTGGAAGTTGGAAGATGTTTATTTTTTTCTTTCTTCTAACAAGAAGAGATTGCTGAGTCCCACAGAAATAATGACTAAGTCATATTTCTAGATTCCTAAGTGTGATATGAAATTCCTTAGACTGGGTCTGAATGGAAAAGGGTTCAATTATTGCTCATGCTGCTCCATCTTTAATGTCTTTTCCCCCATTTCTTTTCTTTCAAAGGGTAGCAAGAGTGCCAGTTTCTCAGTACTTGGGTTATGTTGCTTAAAATTAATTCAGTGTTACCTTAGCAAGTGTTGTGGAAATTAAATTGAATTTCTTAGCTACCAAAGAAATGGAAACAAATGTTTAGGTTTGCAAATCAGCATTGTCAGGCGATATAGAAAATACATTTAAGACATTGGGAATAACATGAATTCTGTGAGTTTCTTTTTCTGGCCTTCAAGGGGGCAAAGCTGAAACTGGAGGAGGGTATTTTAAAGAACAAATGAGCTACTACCTATGTGAATAACTTGGAGGCATTGATGATTGTAAGGCATGAAGTTTGCAGTTATGTTGAATTTACATCAGTGTTCAGGTGTTACCTGGTGGTTCAAGGGCCACTCCTGTTCTTTTGTAAGAACTGTAGAATGTATTACTTTGAAAAGTTGCAGTGAGGATTTCTTTTTCCTAATAAGGGAGTATACTTTTCCTTTAATTTTTCCTGGTGGAAAAATCCTATTTATAATAAGATCAACTTAGTGCTGTGATGCAGATGTCATAATTAGACTTTGATCTTAACTCAAGTAGCTTTTTCCATTCAAGTAACTAAGCAACATTCTACTGATGGTGTCTGTTTGGGGATCTTGCCTTGTGCTTTAGGGAACTGGCTGGCTAAAAATGTGCAAAAGATGGTTTGATTCAGATACTTATGTTATTGTTTTAAAATTTCAACCTAACTATGTATTCAGGTAGGCATGGAGTTAGCAGAACTGAAAAATGGGAAGGCTAGAGGTATTTGCAATAGAAATACCTTATTCTCCAAAGGTTTAAGCCTTTTTAATTGTGCAATGAGTAGTCCCATTGAAGTATCAAGTCAGAAGCTTAAGAATGCTCTTCCAAATTCACGTTACATGGATCACTGACAATGAAAACTTGTACTACTTGTGCAAACAGAAATAGAGACTGATTTTTGTGTTTCAACCTATCAAGCCGGCAACATGACTGTAGGCATAGTTTGTTACATCACCCAAACTGATGGGGCAGCTTGAAAAGCACCGTGAACATCAGTAGCCTGAAGGAAATGTTGTTTTTCCAGAATCTTTTCCCAAAGGAGGTTCTTGTCAAGTATAACTTCATTGTAATTGAAAATGATGATTAAAATTTGTGAAAGATTAAAGTGAATAACTAAAAAAATAATAAAGCTGCTTGTCAAATTGAATCTTGTTAATGGAAAACAGCTGTTTGTTGTGGTGAATGTAGGTCTGTGAAGCAATATCAGTGAAATAATTAACCTGTTGAGGTTGGTGGAGCTGCATCCAGTCACAGCAGATTGAATTATGACTTCAAATGCCCTTGTTGTATTTGATGATTAGCAGAGTATGAATATTTTCCTTTCTAAAATGCAGTTGGATAAAATTTAGTTCTTTTTCATAAAGGTGTAGCTTGAAAAGTAGGGCTACTGAAATTGTCACTGCATCAATTAAACCATCTCTGCTATCTTTCTTCAATAAGCTGGATTCTTTAGTTAGGAAACTTGTTGGTCTGCAATTTGAAGGAAGAAACCATACAATTATTCTCTAAGGAAACTTTTAACTCTTTTCCTATTTTGGGTATTCTACAAAATCAGGGCTTCTAAAATAAATTAGAAATTAAACTTCACTTTGACATGAGTCACATTTTAGAGACCAGAGGAGTCATCTGATGAAGCAAGATGGTATAATCACTTATAGCTGAGTACACTGTTAGTAATTTTTAATGCAAGTGTCCAGGAAGTATTGTTAAAACATGTTAAGTCATGTGAATTGTGACTAGGGAATTAAACTCATGAGACACATGTGATGGTTCTCTCCCATAGATCTACAAGACTGAAAGTGACTACTGATTACATGTGTCTAAAGATGAATTCTTTCTGAAGAGTAATTCTTTTCTTCTGACTGTTCTGTGTAGATCCGCTTCTTGAACAAGCACTTTCATAAAATTAAAGATTCTATTTTCGTTTTTCCAATCTGTTATGAAATTAAGCATCACAGTAGAAACACTTTTCCTTAAGTCATGCAATATGTTTTATCCACAGTGCTTTGATTCTTAGCTTTTTTTGACTTAATTTTCTCAGTCTGTTTTCAAAGCTGTTAGAGGTTGTGCTATTTTAAGATCTTCATTTTCACTTAAGAAAGCTAGAGATCAGGCTGGATCTCTTCAAAGTTCTAAATTCACTTCCTTGAAGCCCAAAGCTACATAAGCCTTAGCTGTTTCCTAGAAGTTTAATGAAAATAAGAGGCTCAGTAACAGATTGCTTGTAGAGTGGAACTAGCCATGGCTGTATTACCTTTAGCACTGCTAGCAAGAGGTTGAGAGTTGAAGTCCAAATTCGTAGAATTCTGTTTGCAGAAAGTGTGTAGACAACTTTTTTCTTAGGAGTAGCTCAAAAGGAGATCAGTTATCTCCCATGGAATTAATTTGAAAAATCCCACTAAGTATTATGGGAGTTGGATGGAGCCCTGACAGCCTATTTGGGAAAAGCTGTACTTTGCACAGAACATAACTGTTCGAAGCATATTTGTGTGAAGCTTTTGGAGTTCTACTGTGGAAGAATCTGTGTAGAAATTACTATATGCGTTTGTTCCTCAAGTAGATCTCCACTGATCAAATTATTTTTCACTTTAAGAATGCATTTTTAATTATTTGCCTTGCTAAAGGCTTTGTTCTAGTCTGAGATTTGAAAGCTATAATGCTTCCAGCTTGTGAAGTCACTAATAATCACAATTTTCTTTTCCTTTTCAATTTCTGTAAGTTTCTCTTCCTTTGGTTTATTTTTTATCTGAAATATTGCCTTTGCCTTTACGAAAGAAAATAGGAAAAAGTGCAAACAGGGTGGTTGAAATGATTAAAGTATTTTCATGTACTTGTTTTTAGAGAGGACCTGAGGACCTGCTCAGTCGTGTGACATCTAGGCACTAGAATGACACTGAATATACGGGGGGGGGGGTAAGTAGCTTGTTGATACAAAGCTATTGCAATACTGCCTATCCAGATATTTGCCCGTGCTTTTGTTACACCCAGATTTGACAAAGTGAGTGAATTAATAGTCTCAGCTTCAGACTCCCATTGAATACCTGAAATGGCGCTTAAAAAACATAATGAAATTACAGTAGTCTGAACTTAGAGGATAATGCATAGTAGAATCATAACATAAATCCTAAAAGAAAGGATAGGACAGCTGAAAGTTAAACTTTAAAATTGGGATTTATAGCTATTGTAGAAGTTAAACTAAAGTTATCTTGTAAAAAAGTTATAATGAATTTAAATGATTCATAAAGTACCTTTTTGTATGGGCAAGGGAACCTGTGCAGTTTATGCTATGCTTTGCAATTCTTTCAACATATGTGTGTTCTCTGCACCTGCCTTGCAGTGACATCTGCTGGGAAAAGCAGGAAGCCTTTATTGTGGCTACAGCAGTTTGGAAGGTAAGTTAAACTGAAATAAAATGTAAGTATAATTTTTCCAAGCATGTGTATATTTGTCTATGTGTCTCTGGTATTGTGAAGAGATGTAAGTAATATGGTGCATTCCAATCCTAAATTTTAAATGAAAGTCAGATCAGTTACAGTGGCAGTTTTTTGTTTCTTACATACAGCCATATATATTTGTTGTCATATTAAGGAATAATTATAAAATACCCATAAAACTAACCTTAAGACTTAAATATTTTAATTGCCATACTGATGTATGTCTCAAAGAAATGAATCCCCCCCAATTTACAGTTGATATAATCCTAATTTTTTTTCTAAAATATATTTTGGTATTTCTTAATGAACAAGTTTTGATCTGTTTCATATCTGTGTAGCTTAACAGAGTGCTTTAAACAAAAACCTTCTGTGTTTGGGGATAAGTGGGCATTCAAAAGTAGTTTATAGATGACTGAATAGACACTGACTCTTTCTGCTATAGGTGGTACTTGTGCCAAGTTAACACCAAAAAGGTTTGAGAAGTAGAGAAAAATCTAATTGAAGCGATGTAAAATGCCATGTTTGGTAGTCAGTCCGTGTGTGGAGCTGGAGACAAGAATTTGAGTGATCTCTGTCCTCAAGTAACCTGATGAAATTATGGTGGTATTTTAAATAGTAGAAATGGATACTTTAAAGGGGGAAAGTGCTGCAAGATGATAGTTATGGATGAATGCTATGAGGTAAACATAATGAAAATACTTTGAGCATGCCTGCTTTTATCTGCTGATGTTGGAGTTCTGGAGCTATTTTTCTGTCTAAATGACAGAAAAAGAGATGGGTAGCATAACCACAAGTGATACCCCAGAGCTGCAGGTTTGGATTGTTCAGCAGCTCAGGGCAGACATGTGTTTGTTGCATGATTTAGCCCCATTAGAGCTTCACTTGAACTGCCTGAAGGTTACATGTGGCTCAAGAACCACAAATTGGCCATGTCTACATTACATGTTTGTAATGGAGCTTTCTGGACTTTATATAAACAGATAGCTCTAACTTGCTCCAATTTTTAAAAATGCTTGAGATTTTTAACAACTGAGATTGATTTTCCCCATGTTTTCTCGTGAATGCCTCTGAAAACCAATAAAATACATAACACCCAACAAGATGTAAGAAAAATCAAACACTTAAGCTATTGGGGGAAGAAAAAAAGTCTTCTGTCCATTCTTCCGTGTTTATAGAGAATTTGTGGTTTCTCTTCAGTGTGGGCAAATCTGTTGTGCCCATGATCAGAGACAAAGTAATTACTTTTGGCAGCAAGGCAGGTAGTTTGGAGTTGGGGTCTCAAAGGTGTGGTGTGAACAAATACAAACGAGTTTTATCTTAGACAAAATATGTAAAAGTATCAGGTTTGCTGTGGCAGGATAGAGCCCTATAGAGTGCATGAAATGAAAGCCAGGAACAGTTCTCTGTGCTGCTACACGCAGGCAGTGTAGATGCATGTGAATTTCATGAGGAGCTACCTAGTCTCCAAAGCTACAGTTTCTTTTTGTAAGTTTATTGTTAATTTTGGAAATTCAGCTCCCATAGCTACATTAACAGGGCTTTACACTAACAGTGTCTATGAAATAAAATTATGTTGGGTAGGACATTTAATTTGACAGGAAACTCAAACTCCCATTGTTACAGCTGCAGTTGTTGTGGGATCAGTTATTAGTGTACTTATCTTGCATTATGTAGCTTACCATCATAGATTTTAATATATCTAGCATGATTATTTTACTGCAAAACTTAACAATTGAATTTATAATGTAGACTTCCCATAGGATCTTGCAATGTTCATGCTGGGGTGCCCTGGGTAGGTGGAAACAGCAGCACTGTTTCTTGTGTGGGAGACAGGAAAAATACACACATGGAAATACTGAAATTGGTTCTGTCTCTATCTATGAAGACGCTGTGTAGGTGTTGCAAAGCACCACAAATGACAGTCCCACCACAGAGCATATTTCTGAATGCTGTGTCCTGAAAGAAATACTGCAGCTGGCAAACTTCCAGGTCAAGGCATTTTTTAAAGTCACAGTAAAATGCTATCACCTGAGAACTATAAGATAACACTATGGTATGAATCATGTCAAAACCAAGTTTTTTGACACATTTCAAGTATTTGTGGGGAATTTGAGCCATTGGTTTTGAGAGAGACATTTAACTGGAATAAAACTCAATAAATTAGAGGAAGCCATTTTCCTTGTTTTTTGTTTTAAAGGAAGACAACTGATTTGAAAAGCTGGGTTGCTTTACATTTTGTTAATGCATAACGGTAATGAGAGAGATTGACAGTAATAGGTCACTTTGGGAGCAAAAACTTGTTTTAGCAAATGGTTTCTCAAAAAAAAAAGTTATTTTGTGTGCACCAGCCTCAAAGAAAGTAATAAAAATGTAATGGTTATTGGACGTCGGGCTGAGAATTATTATTTTTAAATAAAAAAAGTATTGACAACATGCATGTTAGAAATGGAAAAAGCCTACTGTGGCCAAATAGTTCAAAGAATGCTGGACAAGGTTCTTCAAACTTACAAGGAGCAGTATATTTATTCAAAAATAGGCTTATAGCCGGAATAATTACAGGATTTAGCCCTTTAACCTGTAATTGGGCTGCATGATGAGTGGAAAACTGTTTCTGAGAAATGTCAAGGGTTTTTTTTAAATAATAGTGGTAAGCTAGTTTGGAAAATATGTGGTATTTGGTATGTTTTTCAGAGCAAACTTAAGTGGTGTTCCAAACACTTGGCTGTAGGTTAATTAAATGAGACATGCTTTTTCATGATCTAGAAAATGCTAAGTGATTTTATACAATACTTAATGTCCTTAGGTTTACATTCAGAATGAACTCTCTTCATCTCATAGGGTGGGATTTTTGTGTCTTTAATGGAAGTGTTACATATTCCTGAAATATTTTTCTTATGCTAGCACTTACTTGTCTTCATTAGTGTTGCAATTTTGCCATAAATTGATAACCATGTGAACAGCTAACAATCTGAAATGTTCATTGGTGACAATATTGCAGCTATTAATGACTTAATTTTAAACTGTATGTTTATTTTACCAAGTCTGATAACTGTTTATTTGGATTTTATACTGTTAAGTTATACATTCAAAATTTTAAGTGGCATTTTCACAGTTTTAATTTTGAACGAGTTTAGAAAACAGTTGTGCTGAGAACTAACTTTAGATGATTAAAATACAAGATCTTTTAGTTTATTCAGTTGTCTTTGTGACACTACCACTCTAGAACAGAGTGCTTAAGGCATTTATCTTTATCGTTGTGTATTGATTTGGTCCTGTGGAGCTACTATTTTCCGATGTTGTGTATAACCCTACCTTATTCTCTTCCAAAAGATAAAACCATCCAGATTTTTTTCTGATATTTACAGCAATGTGGCTGATAGTGCTTGGCTTTCTTTGTTTAATTCTGCTTTTATATAAATTTATAAGGCAGTTAATGAATTCCTACAAAAATTAGTCACAAACACAGATGTGTGTGGTATAATGCCCACCTTTGCAAGTGCAATGCAGTGGTAAAAAAGAAATGAGATTGCAGTTTGGGAGATAATTCACATCTTGCTGCTCTTGTGACAGTCCTCAACTAACCAAACATTTTATGTGTACATCTGGGAAATTATTTTTAACTAAACTTGGGTATTTCAGTGTGCTTTAAACAGGGGGAACTTCTAAAAGCTGTGCAGCAAGCTTCTTGAGAGATGTATCACCAGCTGTCCTTGATTTTTAGTGGCTTACATGTGTAATAGTGAATCATATTTATGTGGATTTTATGTATAAACTTTTTAAAATCGATGAGGTTAACACTTGGAGCATTACAGTCCATGGTATTAAATTTGTAGTCATTGAAGTTTTTATTTTTATTCCTTAAGTCAGATACAAAAATAAAACAAGATACCTCAATTGATATTTAAGAAGCCTGAGTTTAAACATAAACCAAAATTACTGCTTTTGTCTTGCGGTGATTTATGTGAAACAATGTATCCACAGAGAATGCACAGAAGTCTTAAATGTGTATTGGTGAGTAGAATTTGAAGCAGTTTTTTAGATGGACCAGTTTCAGAAGCAGACTAAAATTTGGCCTCTTAGTCACTTGCTAGTAACTGTTATATGGCCAAAGCAGATGGACTGCTTGATGCGCAGCAATTTTTCTTGTCTCTCTGATGTCTTGCCCTTAATCTTTCACCACTTGTACACCACATGCAGCAGACAAAGCATCCATCAATGCAGTTAGTCATAACCAGATAAGTGAGATCAAAATTCCTGCCTTCAGCTCTACTTTATTTGCAAAACTTTTGCTTATAAACAGATGTTGGTGGTTCTTGTTCAGATCTTCTCTTAAAACATTTTGCCCAGCATACTGTATTAAAGTCATGCTGCTGTTATTATTGACACATGCAAGTCACATGCTGAGCAGTAATGAAAAGCAGTCCAATCAATTTTGAATTTTGCATGCTGTCATAATTGCAATTATATTCTTTGCATCATACAAGTGAAATTGAAATAAATAGGATCCTTACTGGGATGAATATTATAGACAATTTCTATTCCTGTACTTTTCTTTGTTTTTGAGTGTTCCTCAAACATCTCGTCTAACAGATTTGACAGAAATAGCAACACATTCACTTTTTCATTAGTAACAGATTCTCTTATTAAATAGTTTAAAAGTTGAGTAATACAGAGCTTAGATCCACTGTCCTTATATAGCAAATGATGTGGGTAGTTCTCAGTCTTCAAAAGCAGTTTTATATGTTAATGTATTTGAACATCTGTCCACATGTAATTATAGTGTAAATGCATCTGCCCAGGCAAGACAGAATTTTTTTCCAACTCTCCTCTTATTTAGTGCACAAAGATAATGAAAGTTTCTCATTTTATGAATTTTAACTCTTCTCATCATTTTGGTATCCATCTCAGTATTATGACAGATATGCGATAATCTGAGACTGGCCCTCTTTGAGTCTTTCTTCTCTAGTGAGATCTGTGTGAAAGCTGAACTGATGCTTGGCTGTTGCAATAAGTAGAGATTTCTCTTTGTGTTGTCCTCTGTGTTCTTCCATGGGGTTTGAACAACTTTATAGATGGCAATGTGTTTTTAGTGCCTTACTGGTGAAGGAGTCTCTGGGATTCAGAAAGGTAGAACCAAAGCAGAATTGCTGATGTCTTACAATATTTTGTGTAATGCCAACAAGGTGGCTGATCATGGACTTACAGAAATAGTACTTCAATTTGCACAATTAAAGTTCAAAATAAGTTGTTTTTTTTTTTTCTTTATAGAATGGGAATGTATTTAAGATTATGATTTCTGATGTTCAGTATTACTGGTTTTAGGTCATCTTTAGTTTTTAATCAAAGTATCTTAGAAGTTTTAATTTTACAATGGCCTAGAAACAGTGCCAGAACAAAATACTTTTTTTGGAGAACCAAGATCCTTTGTTCAGTTCACCTGGACATTAGATTTCACTTGAAACTGTCCTTCTGCTTCAGGATTGTATGTACAGTACTGTTCATTTAATGGTTGCATCAATATCTGTCGTAAGACTGAGCTCTTATGTAATCAGAAAGCAATCAAGTAAATAAAAATGCATCACTGGCAGTACCAAAGATTTATGCGTTGTTTGCATCTGAAGAAGAGCCTGCTGGAGGTTATGCACATTTTTATAAGGCATCATAATGTAAGAGATGCACAGAAACAGTTTTGTATATGGAAAAGTAGTTCAGCACTTTCTGTTCACATGGAGGACTCAATACTGCCTAAAATAATTTTGACTACATGGGATTTATTTCTTGACTATCAGTGGTGTACAACTGCTTAAAGATAAAAATTAAACTCCCTAGTTTAAAAATTAAACTCCATAGTCTCACTACAAGATCTTGCACGTATGTGTGATTCACTTGAGAGTCTTTCAGAATCTTCCTCAGATCTTTTTGTTTCCAAAATTTTCTTTGGAGAGTGACCTGAGATGATGCCTGGTTCACTTCACCCTAATATGCTCAACATGGGGAAGGAATTCACTCAAGTAACTGGGCAAAGCTTCCTTTGGACTTGCCTAAAAATCCTCATACTGAGGGCATATGTTGAATGAATGGTTATTCGTATTAGTTTCCTCAGATGTTTGGTTTTTTTAAAATAAGGAATTAAACCATAAAAATTAATTTAAATACCTTTAGGACTATTTTTTTGTCGCAGCTTTCTTTCAATTAAGAGCCCTAAAATACTAAAGCGTTTGATAATGTTGCAATTTTTGAGTAAATTTTCTAGCATTAAACAATTTTTCTTCTTGAAGAGATAGATTCTTTTACAAGCACAGCATAACTGAGAATTGCCACCCTTGATCACTTTGTATATGGGTTAAAATTTTTTCTCCAAAAGGTAAGTAACACTGATGGTTTTGAGTATATGCCTACAATCATCTCCCATAGCTCTTTGGATACGCTATTCATAATTTTATTTTAGAGTTGTGTCTTAAAACACAAATATTCAAAACTTATAGCGCACTCTAACTCTTAAAGTATGCTCAAAAAAGAAAAGCTGAAGTGCTGTCCTCTTGATGTCTCAAAGCCAGAAACTTTGTACAGTGCCTGTTACAGGGCACCTGGCATCAAAGGGGAAATGAGGAAAGGTGAGAGGACTGTCTGTAATTGAATACTGAACTGGTAAAACTTTGTGTTTAAAATGGAAGTATTTTGTTCCTCTGCTATTTTGTAATTGCTGTAGATTTTTTTTAATATCTCAAACATGACTGGTTGCAGACCTCTAGAGTGCTGGACTCTTTGGGACTGTGTGTGCCCAAAATAGGTTCTGTCATACTGATACCAGATGCCAATACCTTTCTGGTCCTGTTTCATACTGAAAGTCCAAGTTGTTCAGCTGCCTTTAAGTATTCCTATTCTGCAAAAACATTCAATTCCTTGCTCTTTTGTGTTAGGACTGGGATGCTCGATAGCACCAGTGCTGTTTTGTCTGGCATTTACATAGCGAGGCATTTAACTTGACCAAAGTTTGGTTGGGTTTGTGTGGGTCAGTTCATTGCCTTTTTTTTCTCCTCTGTAACTGTAGGCAAGACTCTGATTTGGGGAGAGACAGAATCCTTGTCCAAATGTGCTTGGTATACAGGATGAAGTGTAGGGGGCAGATCTCCAGCTGAGGATTTGCTCACTGGAATCTTGATGATATACAGACAACTTTGCTGATACTTTTGGGTTTTCTTTGATCCAAATTCTTAGCTCATGAGACATCAACACTTATTTTTCATTTTCACATCAACTGTTATGTTTTCACTCCAACTCCCTGACAGCTTTAGACTGTCTGGTTATGCTATAGGAGGAATGAAAATAACAGCTTTATCATGGACAGAGTATCACTGGTACTGTCTCCTACTGCTTTTCCTGTTTCTTTTGGAATGGAGGACCTATTTCAATGGTTTGTAGGAGGTTGATGGGCCCCAGATATCTTTGGGGAATTAATAATGAAACACAGAAAATATAGCCTGTCTTGGAAACTTAGAAGCAAGCTGTTTTATTATATGAAAGGGATGCCTTCTCTTGTAAATTTGAATCCTGCTCTCTTGCTGTACTAAAGTAGGCTTGCTCAGAGCTATAGGAGGAATTGCATTTGTAACATAAATTAAAATAGACTGATTTAAAGTGCGTGAAGTCTTTTTATAATTTTTACCAGAAAAGGAATGAAAGATGTTTCTGCATACTTTTAATTTTCTTTTACATGCTGGAACATTATAATTTTATGAGCATTCATGAAGCTGTATTTTGCTTATTGTTACTTTCCAGTAGAAGTTTGGCTGGAATAAACAGTAGTGTCATTTGGGCTATAAACAGATCAAAGATTTAAGAACTGGTCTGCTGCATATATTTAATAGGTAAACAGCTAGTGGAAAGCTATAAAACTATTGGAATTAATTAGATTTTATAGAACTTATTTGAACATATTCTGTGAGTTCTTTGGATGAGGAAGTGCTTTTAGTCAGTTTTGACTCCATTCCATTTAGGAATGGAGCAGAATGACAAAAAGTCTTTTGGATATAGTTAGTGCCACAGGATCACTGGTGCAAAGCAGTCAATGTATTGTGTTGCAAAATGTTCAGTGAGTTTGCCAAACTAACCAAGGGAAAAACGGTAGTTTTACTATGAGTGAAAGGCTTTCATAGTCAGAGGTCTCACTGTTAGGTAAATTTTTGAAGGTAAATTTGTTTATGATTCATCTATTTGTAGATCTTCAGCATATATAAAATATTTCTTAATGATTTAAAGGAACATGGCCTAAAAAATGCTCACAGAAAACCGCCTTGCTTAGAAAGTGTTTCCAGGGGTGGGAGGTGAAAAGAAGCTTTGAAGATCATATCAGATGAGGAAAATGAAACTTCAGATGCTGTGATGAGGGGTACCTATATACAACACTGTATATGCTAAGCAGCCTGTGCAGGCCATTCCAGTAATTAAACTTTACTGCTTCTAAATATGGATCAGTACAGAAGCAGTTCATTATGATCTCTCTCCTTGGCACTGTGTTGTCCTGCCTCTCATGAAAAGGAATGGACGACTTGTGTTGAGCTATGAATTTCTTATTCAGGAGCCTAATAATTTATTGTGTGGAAAAACTCAATATATTTGGTATTTCACTTGTAGACCTACTGATTTTCTGCTTGCTTAAGCTTCTGTGTCTAACTGTTCTCAGTCGATGTGGATGTTTCAGTGATGCAGTGCTTTCCAGCCTGACTCTCCAGTGGAATTTTATGTTAAAAAGGGCAAATAAGGTGTTATGAAACGCTTTTCATAGTAAAATGCAGACTTGGACTTTTTGTGTTGGAGCCACACAAAATAAATGTTTGTATAAAGATGGTTGTTTTATGGAAGTGGGTTTTACATTTTTGAAACTTGTGGGTTCAAAGGACTTAATTTCCATACCATAAGGGGAGTTTTCTTGCTTTTTAAATGAGCATGAACATTTGTCTCTTACAGTTGTCAAACTGAACCTGTGCACGTAAAGGCTTTGTGTTGATTCCTTCCACTATTGTCAGTGAAAAAGGCCTTGAAGGAGAAAGCTCTTTCACAGATAGCAAGTCACACTAAGAGGTTTTAGCATTGTGTGTATTTGTAGAAGAGTCTGGTGTGCTAGTACTATTTTTTTTTTTTTTAGTCTTCTTCAAGCTAGGTTCTTTAGAAACTAAATGCAAGGCTTTGTAAACCACAGTGATGTGTTACCGTTTGCAAGTCATATTCTTGTCAAGCCAGGCACTGTTTCACTGCTTAAGAGCTCTTTCCTTTTCTATGTGTAAGAAAATAATTTCAGTGCCAAACAGGGATCTGAGTTACTTGGCTCTGTTTTACAGGATCTCACAGATAGCTGTTGCTAGTGAGAAGTTGGGGGTTTTAATTGTGCTTATTGGTTCTTTTTGAATGTTGTCTGTCAGGTTTCATGGTGACTTATTTCTTCCAAGGAAGGCAGCCCACAATTCAGTGTCTCCATACAGGACTGCAACAGGATTGTGATTAATTTCTGTATTGAGCACAATTTGGTAGCGAAATGCTTGCTTTAATTATTGATTTCATACTCAATAGATGAATAGTCGAGGCAGTGTCATCTATATCTGAGTGAGCTATGATATATAGCATTTGTTTGGGATATAAAACTGAAGACTGTAGATCTGAGATCCCATTTAGATTGCTAGTAAAGATTAAAACTTCCATCTTGAAACTTCTATCTTGATTGGGCTTTGTTCTACAAATTATCTGAAGAAAGACTACTGAAGATAATTACATTTCCTACAGCTGTTTCTTTAAAGATTATCCAAATGCATTAGCGCACCTGTAAAACCAAATAAAATTAAGTTAAATATGCTGCAACTAATATACATTTCCCCACTTAAGATAAAGTGCAGAAGACAATAGAAATGGAAAACGAGTGCATTCTGGCTCTTGATGAAAATGCTGCTATTGAACTGTTTCCAGAACAACATGTACTTGGATCAGTATTAAAGGGAAGTATTCTGCATGTCTAAGCCAAATGACCTAGTGTATTGATAGTGCAGAGCATATTTCACAGTTATATAAATACCTAAACTGTTTTTTTTTCAGTGTATAAAATGAGTAAATTAGAATTTAGGCTAAAAGTAAAGGAAAACTGTCTGCCTTAAGTATTTTTGTTCTGAAACTGACTCCAGTAGCTGCCATATTATTGTTAGAGGGAAGCATGCTACTAACTTAATGATTCCAGGAAACAAGATATGTGACATGCTCCTCTATTTGACATTAAAGAGCCCCTCAGAGCTGCATTGTTATACTCACTGTGCCTTTAGGTAAAAATGTCAATAGGCTTCCACTTTATTTCAGTTCTTAAAGTAATATTTAGCAATGAACAGGTCTTTCCTCCATTATAATGAACACCAATAAGAAGATCATTGCAAATACTGGCAAAAGGAAATATTTTTCAAGGAAGTGAAAAAGACTGTCTCATTTCTGCTTTCATTTAATTTATCTTCATCTTTCCATTGCTTTGCTTGTTTTAATTTCCTTTCTCTGTCAACCACTATTTTTGCTCTGTGCTTATGCATGCAGTGGTTTGTCAAAGACTGTTTCAGTCTGCATGAATCACTGAAGAATCTTGTGGAAGAAGTTAAACAGTTATGTCACCAATAAAAGGACATGAAATTTCATACCTTCTTTTAAAGAAGGCTGTTAATAAATGAACACAGTGTTGATGTCAGTAGAGGATCTTAAGTACCCATTTTGTACTTTCACACTAGATTTTTGTATTACTGTAAGCTTAAATAACTATCTGTAACTTAAACATTAGTAACTGAAAATATTTTCTTTTACATAGATTACAGAATGAAAAAAGAGGAAAGCAAGGGCATCATTCAACATCTGTGTATGTAGTAGTGCTTGTCGCATAAGAAATTGATCAAACACCAATGTGATTTAGATAATTTAAAATCTTGAAAGTGTTACATGGATGTGTAGAAATGTGTAGAGAACTTGCTGTTTTGTGCAGATCTACCACAAACAGGTTAGAAAGACTGCAAGTCTGCTCTAAAACATAGCAGTCCTCTTTGTCACAAAATCAGGGTGTCTTGGTAACTTGGTATTATTGATGACTGGTTTTGACCACATCTTTATGCTAGGCAAGTATTTGTTTACTGATAGCATTTTCATCTTATTTTTCTTTGCTTTCCTTTTGGTTTTCTTCTGTGGGTTTTTTTTTAATGGCTTTGAGTGGAGGGATACATGATTTGAAATATTAAAATCTCCTTTTATTTTTGCTTAACATGAAACTTAACCAGTTTTCTCAAGCAATAATTCTTAGAAACTTACATCCCAGGGTATTGTGTCTTGTTTTAGTTTGATAGTTTGACATGAAATATTTGCAAAATAATGTTTTTAAAATGCAATAAGCTTTTGGGCAATACTCTCAACTAGGTTCACCCAAAGAAGGGATTGTTTTCAACACTAGTACTGGAAGATAATAAAAATAAGGAGTTTTTACACATTTTATTCCTTTCTTTTGTCTTCTGCCTTAATCCTCCCATTTGTTTTCCATTAACGATCTAAAGCAACCTTTCCCTGACTCAAAACAGTCTTGAACTCTAACTCTCTGGCTCTGAAGGGAATAGGTAGCAAACTGTTCAGCTTTCACTGTTCTAAAGACCCCAAAAAGCAGCACAAGTGCATTTTGAAACATGACTTACTACTCTGTCAACACATAGGATTTTGTTATTATAATTTAAAATGTTAAAGCAATATTTTTGTTAATCCTTTGTCTTCTTTTCTCACTCGTATTATCTCCTAATATTTTGTAGAGAAACAATGCAAACAAGAAATACTTAATTCTTAGTGAAGTTTAAACTTTTGGAATGCCTCAGGAGTCTAAGTGATAGTCTTAGATTTGTTATATGTCTTCTTGAAACTTTCTGGAATGCTTGGTGACCTTTTACTATAACAATATTTGATACAACTAGTATTTATTACTCAAATTTGGAATGTTTTTAACTCTAAAGACAACCAGTTGCTTAGGTCAGAGTAGTAGTCATCAGTTTTGTCATTTGTCAAAATTATACTTTATATATATTTTTTCCCATGGAAATGGCATAGTATTTTCTAGACTATACAGTAGTAATTTAAAGATATCACTGTTTGTATACATTATACTGAAGTACAGTTATACCTCACCCTTCCAAAGTATAAATGCAAAATTATATCACTTGTCTTCCACAATAAATATTTCATGCATCTTATCTGCAAAAAATATGGTGGGGGTTTTTTTTCATGTAGGGTCAAAACTCTTGGTCAGGAGATTGTATTTTGATTCAACGAATTGTGTTCTCATGCTGGTTTGTTGCACAAACTCATGCTGATATGAATTTATATACTATATGTACAAATAGGCTGTGAACATATATCCTCAGTTAACTCATGGCACATGAAACCCCATCTAGCCATGCTGGTACAATGTTTTACCTCCTGTACTTGTAATTAAAAACAAGGTTGTAATGCTTGAGTAGAGAATAGCTGTTTTAATATTCTGACTCACTCACAAAGTTCTATAATGCATTGTTCTGTGGGACATTAATATCTTCTAAACTTTTAATAGCTTAATAAACTTGAAATTTCACTCTCTGTGGCCAGAAAAGGGCATAATATAACTCCAGTTGTTCAGTTTTGACTGTAATATGTTCCTAGTTCTGTTTATAGCCTTTGCACCACTACTCTGACCATGGAAATGATTTGCAAGGCCCTCCTGCAATCATTCTCAAGAACATGTCTACTTGTAACTGAAATGCAAAACGTAGACTTTAGTGATAGTTTTTATTGACTGGTAATTTACTTTGAGTCCCTTTCTAGGATTCCTGTCAAATTTCCTGTATATTTACACTTTGGCTACACTGAACTTTCTTTAACTTGTGAAATTCCTTTTGAAGAGACAAAGATTGGTGCAACAGTTTCTGATAAGATTCACTCAGAAATGTCACCCTGTTAAATATTGCTTCTTATTAGTTGCTGGCAAATGAAAAGTTAACCTGGAATTTCCTAAGAAAAGAACCAGAAAGTTGCAAATATATTTTTTGGCTAGGTAGATAAGGATGCCAGTGAAATAAGTGCTTGACTTTTGGATTGACTCTCAGTTGGTCCCGCTTGTGGTAGAAAGATCACTGTGAACATGGCTGGACAGATTAAGGTAGTTGATGCATAGGGGTCTGAAAGTATCAGAAAGTTACCAAATGGAGGTCTTGCATAGAAAACCAAAGTTCTTTCTCTGAAGAGTGGAGAAAGTCAAGGTACCCATTAGGGAATACGATAGAGGATTGATTTTTCTTGCAGATAATTTCTACAGAGCTTGGAAATAGGAATTTATTGGCATCTTATACTGTAAAACTCTACCCAGCTCTCTTTGGAAGTCTTACTTATTTTAGTCAGGCTTCCTCTCCTTGTTTCTTGTAGAATATAGATTTTCCTCTTCTGAGACACTAAATTGTGGAAGGGAGGGTCAGGAGATCTTCCTCCACAGACTAAACTGGGACTGCTGTGTGATTTTGCTGTGTGATTTTTTTTTTTCCCCCCCGCAGTTCTGCCCCCATTTCATATGGCCAGAAGGGTTGTGCTGTTGGTATAAGCAACTTAATGCCTGATGCTGGTAAAAAAGGTGTGTGGTCTATCTAGAACAGAAGTGAAGTCTTTCTCTGACAGAAGTTGTACCAAAGGGAGAAGATATTGTAAGTCTTCAGAAATGTGTTTGGCACCCTTCTTCCTCTAGGAGAGGAGGAGGATTTCTATCAAGTCAATTCAAATGAATAAATGGGATCTGTTTAGGCTTAAAGCAGCCTGTCTGTAGTTATGGCACATGTTTGAGCAGCTAGATACCTTTAAATGTTACAAAACTGTGGTATGCTTCTTAATCTGTTTATTTCCACTCGTGTATTTTGATAAACAGGGAGATTGGTACAGTCATTTAATAAGCAGTCGAGGAGGATGTAGTGACACAAGTGTGGCATAAGCAAGTTATAAATTTCATTGAACCATTTCAGTAATCTGTTATATGCTTATCATAAATATAAGGACTTAATTTGATTAATTTAGAGGAGTTAAAATTTTGATGTTATTATGAATATATGGTAGTAAATACCAGCTTTCTAATTGCATTTTTTTTCATTATTTTGGGAATGCCTGTAGCTTGAATGGAATGTTTTTTCCAGTGTCTTAATCAAAGTTGTTTGATGTTAACTAGGATGGACTTGGGGGAATATTACATCCTTTATTGGAATATAGAAAAGGATTCCTTAAGGTTCCATTTATATATTACATGACACTTATTTATGAACTCATGAATTACTTCATAAACAAGTTTTGTGAGAAGAATATTAAATTATTAGTCCCCAAACCTGTAAGCTTTTTTACTATTTACTGATCTAAGTCTATGCTGGCCAGTACAAAGAGTTTTTTGTAATGGTGTATTTGCAACCTTTTAATAATAATGAAAATATGAGATTGCTAATTTGCAAAAATATCACTTGTTGATAAAGGAAAAAAGTGTAGTTTTTCTGAAATAACTTACACAATTGTTAAACTTGTGCAGATACTTTTAGCACTGGAACAAATATTTATTCTCAACTGGAGTTCATTTCTTTAGTCTCTTATTAGAATTTTATAGGCATTACAATTTACCAAGTAAGGGAAATCTAAAAATATCAGAAGCTTCACATACTTGGGTATTATTTCTGTGTGAAAGTACAGTATATACCATTGTGCATTTAATACAGTCTTGCCTAGCAGTCTGATTTTTGACTGTTGTTGTGATCTGTTTTATGTAACTTATGGCAAGTTTACATATTTTCATGACTGTTAATGCTAAATTCTATACTAGCAAAAGGTTTAGGAATCCTTTACAAGGAAACATCCTAATACCATGTGCTCATTTTGACAATTTATGAAATGGAAAAGGAGAAAAATAAACAGCATCAAGCCTGACAGAGTTCAAGAAGTGTTTGAACAATACTCTAGGGCACATGGTGTGACTCTTGGGGGATGGTGCTGTGCAGGGCCACGAGTTGGACTTGATGATCCTTGTGTGTCCCTTCCAACTGAGCACACTGTGAGTCTGTGATCTGCTTAATGAAATATCCATGTTTTACTATTTAATTCCTGATCCCATACATGACTGGAAGTGTATTTATGTTTTTCTTCATTTAAAACAGTTCATGAAATGAAGAACTGACATAAAGAAACTTCAGACTCAAATCCTTGTTTTTAAAAAGGAAACCATAAGGAAGACAAACTCAAGTGTGACTTTAGCAAGGTATTACTTGTAAATCCCGTGATCATGTCATCATCCCTGCCCATTATCACCAGTCACTAGAGTGCCTTGTGCTCTTTTAAATTACATGGATGAGATTGGATAATTTATACTTTAATGTCATGTTCCCTAACCTGCAAGAGTTCATTGTAAATTCTTTGCTTTCCTATGGTGAAAGCACTTAGCTTATGTGCAATGTCTTTTGGGCTATATATAAAAAGCCCTGATTTTACAAGTGAATAATATAGAGTGAAAAAAGGTAAGGTAAGTTATTTGTGCAACACTTCAGAGGAACAAAGATGAAATCCAGGAATTCTAGCTTGCACTCAGCCCAATGTAGCTGTGGCCAGACCCCATTCCATTTATTCTGCCATACTGTACAGTCTTCTAGAGTTGAGACCTCAAATTACTTGTTTTCACATAATGCTGGTGTAAAAAGAACCACTGAATAGCTGAGACTTTTTTTATAATAAATAGCATTTACTTAAAGTTTGGGTTTTTTTTTTTTTAGTGGGGCAAAACTGAAATTTTAGGGTGACTAGCGAAATTAGCCTTGCTGAGGAGTCAGCTGCTCAGTCTTGTCCAGCAATAGCTTAGTGAAACCTTTAGGGCTTTGGGCTTTATCTTTACGATAATTAGCCAGTGTAAATTTAAATAGGTGAGAGGAAAATATTAATAGGTTTACTTAGCACAGGCAAATAGGGAAATGATAGCCAAAGCAGTATGGTCATGTTTTTCAGACTTTGTCTCCACAGATTATTTTTCTGGTTAAAAAAAATCAAGACTCTTCCAAAAAGCTGTTCAGTGCACACAGCTTGAACACTCTCTCTGAATGTAGTTCTCCAGAGGCATTTCATTGGTTGTGAAGAAAGACTGTAACTCCCCTATCTTTAAAATCTGGTTTAGATATCTAAAACTGAATGGTGTTGCATAGAGCCTGAAACTAAAATTCTAAAGATCATGTTTTATATTCAGATTTGAGTGTGATAAGTGTGGTATACATATACTTGGTCAATCAAATCGACTATACAGAATTAAAAATACCAATCAGATAATCCTGCTAGAGATTCTTACTCATACTTATTTAACAGTTATGTGAATAATGTATTAATCTAAGTATCAGCTTTAAAACACTATAGTAATAAGGAAAATAAGTAAGCAGTGATGTACCTGCACAGTTCATGATAGAGGATTTTTGACTCTGGAAAATGTGAAAAGTGAAAACAAAATCTGCCACTGATTTTTAGTATGAAAGAATTTGTCTTTAATCAAAATTAAACACCTGCTTTGAGGGGTGTGTGAAACCAAATGTGCTTCAGATTGTGTAACAGACAATTATAGCACATGGATTGACCTATGAACTTTAGCAACAGGTTAACTGGTGTTAACCAGTACAGTTGACTTTTGATGCTTTATATTGATGCTTACACTTCTAAAATTTAAGTTATGTGAATTAAGCACAAATGTTTTGTTAATTTGGAACCAGTGACCAAGCTTGAGGCACTTAATTTGTCACCTCTGTTTATGTGGGTGGGCTCTCTGTTCTTCCTGCAAGCTGTAGGAAGCCATCTCTGTCACTGTAAAGAATTGATTCCAGTTGGCTGCTACAAGTGTTTGCTTTTGTCTTGCATCAAAAGATGTCCAAGTTACTGTTAGTGGCATGTCTTTAGAATATCTAGCCATCTGCTGCACAGGACTATACATTTGCTGGTTTTTCCAAACTTGAGCATTGACTAATTAGGACCATGGAAAAAATTAAACAAAAGTTGAGGAGGGAAAAAGTAATGGGACAGCTGAAAAGAATCACTGGCATTCCAATACTCTTTAAATAAACACAGGCTGTTTCATGCACTGTGCTTGTTTTGAGCCTTAGTTTTCTGTCTGCAATATACAGCATTTATCTAGGGGATCATATCTATTTTTGCCAAAACATTTAGAGAATTAAGAAATGTTCTACTATAAAGGCTCTGAAAATGCAGCCTGACTTTGTAACACAAGAAAATTTGGACCTTGATCACAAGCAAAATACTAGAAATGTGAATTTTAAAGAATTTCTTCCCTTCTATTTTCTTGAAAATAAGAATATTTTACTCTGAAAAGGTTTTAGGGAAATGCTTACTAGGTAGATATATCAAAGGACTGTTAGTGTCATTTCAGTCTCAATGCTGTCCATTTGATCTCAAGAGCAGCTGAAGCATCAGGTTTTTAGTTACTGTGAGAGATGAACAGTAGTGTTTCTCTACAGCTAAACCATCATCAGGTGAATCTGGAAACTGAGCTCTAAAGAATGAGACTTGTTCTTTGCTGTTTGTAATCTTCATTAATGTTTTCTGTTTATTCGTCTTTGTCTGTGCATTTAATTAGAGTTCTTTTTGTGATGCCTAGGGCTGTCTTCTCTGAGGCAACCAGTGCAAGGAGCCTAAGAAGTACTCCCAGGAGTCAAATTTGGTGCCTGATGTAATCATTCAAAACTGAGCTAGGAATCCCCAAAGTCAGTGGAGTTAAAAAATACACTTGGGCTATTTCTGTGTAATAGCTGTTTTTAAAATTGGTATGTACATTAAAAAATGCAATTAGACATGGGAGATCAAACAACCTTAACCCCAACAACAATGGCTAACAAACAGGGGGTTTTGCTTTAAATTCTTGTTGTCTTTTTCATTTAGAAATGCTGATGATCAGATAAAACTTTGCTGTAAAGGGACAGATAGCACTGTGTTTGAACAGCTTCATCCAGCAGTGGGTACCAATATCTTTGGCATACAACTGTTTTGGTGTAAGGGCTTCTACTGGGGATACTGATTCAAAAACTCATTAATCAGTCAATATATTCAATTTAAAATAGCATGTGGTTTGAATATTCTTCTTAATGTAAAGATATGCATAAATGCAGGTGGACTCCTTGAATCAGAACTAGAAGGTTTTGCTGCGAAATTAGGCAAATCTGAATTCTGATTAGAGAGCTCAATCTACTGAAATAATATGGATTCTGAGGTTTTATGCTAGTATTTAAAACACTTAGAATGTCTACACTTAGAATTGTGCAAGTAATCCATAGCTCAGAATTCCTAGCTTGAAATCTGTGAAGGTCTATGAATGTGAATGCAAATAATCTAGTTTCATGTTATTTTAAAAAGTATGCTCTTTGCTTGTTTTCAGGGGTCTACCCTAATGTGAACTTAAATAAGAATTTTACCTAGTTTTCCTTTCTTGCTTTAAGATTTCATGTTCTCTGTAAGTGTCCATGCCTAATACAAACCATTCCATGATTTTAAAAATACATCTGACATAACAAAACCATCATAACGTATATTTAATATGGGTTACAAACATAACTATTGTTTTCCTCTCTATAATAGAGCTTTCTTTGCTTTCTTTTAATCTTTTCCAGAAGGCCAACATGTTTTATATGAAAACAAAGTCGGAATCATAAGCATCTGATTTTTTTTTGTTTGTTTTTAATCATCTTAGATGATAAAACCTTGCCTTTTCATTCTTCCTCTGCAAGATTAAGTTTTTGTGTGGCCAGGGTACAGCAGCTGTCGGGCTAAGGGAACAAGGCCTTGGTATGGCTGAAACCCCAGTGTGTTCTGCAGCACGAACACTCTGAATTAGGTGATGATGCTGGCAAATTGTGTTCCTTTAACCTCTTTCTGTCAGGTTGCACCTGTGGCTTCAGAGTCAGTGTCTCTCCTTTTTCTCTCTTCCTCTCTCCTTTCCTTCTGCTTTTCCCCCTCACACTTCTGCACATCTTTTTCTAAACAAGTAGAGGTTTTCCTTAATGCTTCATTCATACAGTTACAAAACTTTCTTTGTAGTTCATTAATTTTTTATTTTTAATGTTCTTATTTTCATTGTAATATCTTATGTATATCAGAATTTATAGAATAATTAAGATACATTGTTGTTAGTGGTAAAGCATACAAGAGCCTGTTTTGTTGATGTGTGCTTAAGATGAAAAACATTTCTGCAAAAACATTTTTCCTTTTAGCAGAAACTCCTCATGGTCTTTGCACTTCAAAGACATTTACTCACTTAAATTTCAAATTATAAACACAGCAGTATATTTTTCTTAATAAAAATGCCTTATGTAGTAGACTACAGTAAAAGCACCAAATTTGAATGCCACCACAGACATACTAAGATTGCTATTCAAGAAATAAGTTATCTGAAGTTTTTGAGTCCTGTGGTCTTTCTTAGGACTTTACCCAGTGCAATTGAAATGGGCATAGGTCTTTAGGATATCACGAAGGATAAAAATCATAATTACATGTGTTTCTTAATATGTTTGGAAGTTTTCCAATTTGGCAGTAAATTATATGTATATGTGTACTGGCCAATTTTTATCTAATTATATCCTTATTTTTCTAGGTGTTAACTAAAGCTCAAAATGATCTTGGGGGCTTAGGGCAAGGAAAACATAATTGACTTGGCCATGAAACAGCAATGTGGAAGTGTTGTAATTGCAGATTTATTCTGCAAGCCTTTGTCATTGCTTAAATGAAGTTTGCATTCTTCCTCTTTCTGAATTACAGTACCTAATTACTTGTATGCAAGTTTTGTTTGCAATATGCTTGGAGTATTAATTTTGAAGGATAGGACAAGTCCACACATGAATTTTTTATATAAGCTTGTATCTCTAGGAGTGCACCTCACTGGTTGCAAAAGAAAACTGAAACGTGAGGAGTGATGAAGCCTTATTTTGGGGTTCGTGTGACTGTGGCTTCCCTAATACAAGTGGTGCTGAGGTGCTGTATCAGTCAGCGCTAGGAGCACTCACCCTGTGTGGTTGCTGTGGCTGCTGTCTCCTCATGCCCTGGCTGCTGCCCTGGTGCCAGCCAGTCTGATTGTAGGTACAGGAGGGCAGACTTGGCTGACTTGTACAAACTGGTGCTGCAGCATCTGCAGGAGATTCTGTCTGAGTGTCAAGCACTTGCTGTTAACTGCTGAGGAACTTTTGAACTATTTTTAACACCTTTGAAAATGATGGCTTGCTCACTTGTTTGTTGGAGATGGTTGTGAGTGTTCTTGTCAATACAGATGACATCTGAAAAGTGATGAGCACCACAATCAACAAAGATTGAGACACTTTAATATTCAGCTTTGTCATGCCTAACAGTCCAGCAACCTTTTAACAGCCCACCTGTGCATGCACAAAAAAACTCTGCTCTTTTGAAATTGTTATATTGATAATAGATTCCTGAGTGCCTGTTGTCAGAGCTGTAAGGCTCAGGAATACTCAGAACACTCTCCAGAGCTTGTAACCCTCCAAGCATAACCAATCCCTTATTGGCACACAATAGACCAAGGTTTTGTACTGAACTAAGGATTATAGGGTTTATAGTTAATACACTATAAATCAACAGCTGGAAAGTACATGCTTGCAAGAGTTACTTTTTCATTTCTGCTTATAATACACATGTGGTATTGACAACATTGTTATATCAAAATTCATGGTTTAGCCAGTGGAAGTCAGTTTTGCTGAATCAATTTTACTATTTCATAACTTATTTGAAATCATTGTGTGAACAGATTTAAAATGCAGGAGGAAAACCTAGCATGAGTACTGATCATGGAGGATTAGGACTTGAGAGAACATACCTTTAGAATTGGGTAATAACAATATAAAATTATTCTTTTTCTCTTGAAAATATATTCCATTGTTAGAGTTACTACAAAGATTGGTTCTACATGCTGAAATATCCATCTCAAACTTGTTAACAGTGAATGTACATTTTCCTAGGGTGTGAGATTACTTAAGTAACTAGTACTACAGTGTTATCAGCTCTCGTATTCAAGATTAGAAATATGTAAACCATAATTAATGTGGTTTCCTCCTTTGGTGTCCGACCCGTCCTGCGCACGCAGGTCCCTGTCACCCTGTCCGCGCTGCCGCCTGCGCCCTGCCCGGTGTCGCTGTGAGCGGTGCCCGCGCTCTGCAGTGCCCGGCTCGGCCCGCAGGGGGCGCGCGGGAGCGGCAGCGCTGCGGAGACCCCGAGAGTGCAGAAAGGGAGCGGGCTCCTGGGGACCCTGAGCGTGCCGGCAGCGGCACCCCGGGATGGGAGCGGGCTCCTGGGGACCCTGAGCGTGCCGGCAGCGGCACCCCGGGATGGGAGCGGGCTCCTGGGGACCCTGAGCGTGCCGGCAGCGGCACCCTGGAAAGGGAACGGGCTCCTGGGGACCCTGAGCGTGCCGGCAGCGGCACCCTGGAAAGGGAACGCACCCCCTGCTCCTCGGGGGTTCCTGGCCACTGCTGCTGTTACCCTACAGCCTTGCTGCTGCTACCTGCAAGCTTATTCTTTGCACTGTTGGCTGAACAGCCTTCTGAAACATGTATAAATTTTTGGAACAAAGCATCAAGAAATCTTCCGTGAAGATAGTGTCTGCCATGTGTTGTGGCCGTTTTAGAAGTTGTATATGCTGAGACTAGTTTTCTTTAAATCTATATTAAGGTTTAAGAAGTCAGCTGAAATAACTTCTAGAATAAAAAGAGCTAAAATCAAATAATAGGTATCGGTAAAACCTGCTACTGTTTTCAGTACTACAGTTACAAAAAGTGCAAAAGTGGGGTAAAAAGATAGCAATTTAATTTGATGTCCCTCGGGTGAGATACATGAGCACACTCAGATGTGCCCTACAGCCATAATCTACATTACTGCCTACAGAGTAGGTTGGCTAAGGTGCTATGCCAAAACACTCGTAAGCTCTGCTGTTTTGCCATAGGAATTAAGACCTTTAGAAAACACTTATTTAAAAATCTTCTTTATGCATGTCCTGTCTGTAATAGTGTTCCATCCAAGAAGAGCTTCTAAGTCACACTTTAATTTGCAGTGGTGCCAGTATGATTTTGGTGGATAGTTGTTTTTGGTTTTTTTTTTTTTTTTTTTTTTTTCCTAGAACAACTCAGCAGTGTTTCCTTGGTGTTGGGAGAGAAAACTTCCTGGGCAAAAATGAGTCCAGTGGGCTCCAAAGGTTATCAAATAAGCTCATGTAACACAGTGCTTGTTTTACAGTCCTTGTTTCTACTTCTCATTTTCTCCTTTCCTATTCCTTTCCTACTTAGAGGACATTACATGATATTCATACAACAAAAAACCTAACAATGAAATTAAGAGTTTTAATAAATTTCTTCTGAGCAGCTTTATCTCAGGCAGAAATTTAAACTTGCACAAAACACTTATAAAGCAAAACCAAAGACATTCCAGGCAAAAAAATTCTAATACTAAATTTAAAACAAAAGTTAAAAGCAAGAAGAATCTGCTGACCGACTTTCTGATGACACCTCATTGTTATTGTCAAGTGGCCATGTTCCATCCTTACCTTCTTCTTTTGCTTCCTTTCAAGAAAAAAAGAAATACCCATTTGGACAAAACTAAGAACTTTAGTTCTCAGTCACTTTGTGGAAACAGTGCAAAAGGATAACCAGGACTCATTTTGTTACAAGTCTGTCATTGGTATTTAATTAATCCCTTAACAGCTAATGATTATGGTCTGGTAAGGAGGTTTATCTTGCCTTGTACTTCCATTCCCATTGTAATTGTATGTGTTCTGTTTCAGGAAACACAGGATTTTTTTCCCAGAACTGCTTCAATCTTAAAAAAAAAAAGGAGTTTAATTTTTAATGAAAAGAAACAAAAGTAGTATTCTGTACTGCTTTTTGAAATCAATTTTACTGAAGAGGGCCTTGTAGTCAAAAGTGTTTCACACAATCCTTTCCATTCCTTATTAAAATCTGCCATTGCTGCTATTCAGTGCTTGTGTGGGAGTAGCCATACAGGACCATTACCAATTAACTGGAGTATAAGTAAGCAGATATAGTACAACTTTTTTCCCCATTTTTCTTGGGAACAGATCTTGTGGTTAAGATCATTACAATGTCAAATTAATGTCACTGTTACCTCCTTAGTAGATTTTCTAAACATCAGCATTTAATGAGAGTGCCAAAGCAATTTGATTTGATTAGGAAATCTGGTTCTTCTTGTAAGAACAAGTCTGCGTTCCTTTTATGTACTTAGGGTTTGAACTCATTAACAAATAATCTAAATTTAAACTTAAAAAAAATAGTTTGATAAGGCTCTGAGCTTCATTCATGAGAATGTAGCTGCGTTAGGAGATACAGATAGGAGTTCTACTCTCGGCCTGTTCTGACTCTTGACTCTGCAATTCATGCTTTCCTCATTTCTGAGCATTTTTCTTCATGTTTCACTGCCATATCCTGTGATTTACAGCATTCCAAGATTTCTGATCTTCCTATTTTTTCCTTTCAGAAAACTTACTCTTTGTATTTTAATGTAATCCTTTTTAGCATAAATTAAATCATGTGATATATATGCAGGGCTACAGAATTTTTCTTCCTGGCCAAATTCTCTGTGTTTAGCTGTAGCATTAGATACAAATCCTGAAGAGGATTGCTGGAGGTTATGTAATGATAACTTCAAAAGTTACAACAGGACATTCTTCCAAGTACTGAGTCAGAGAAACACATTCCTGTACTAAATGCCTATTGAGTTGATAGTTCAATTTAGTAAGTCTTTGTTTACTCTTTAATCCTCACAGTGTCAGCTGGAAAATGGAATGTTTTTCTCTAGTAGCCAAGTTAAGGGAGTTGTTTTCTTTTTAGCATTTAGTAGGTAAAAGTGAAATCAGTTTTGCAAGAAAATGTGCTTTACGATCTTGTTTGTGTTGAGGTAATATATGATATATGTGTGTTTATGTACATACAAGAGGACATTATAAAATGTTGAATAGGATTCTGTTGCTTAAAATTTGAATTTGCTACAAGAGAAGATACCCTACACGTTAAATTCCAGGAGTGATCAACATCATATTGTTTTATAATAGTTACAAAACCAACTGACTTACCAAAAGCTTGCAGGCTCTTGCTATTGAGGCTGATTTGGAGAAAATTCTGTGAACTTGACTGTATGTGTAAAAGTGTGCCTGGCTGTTGAGTCAGTCCTGTGTGAGTTTCACAGATGATTAGGAAACAGGAAGGCAGTTACTTTGGCACTTGGAGATAGAGCTAATGACATCAGCATGATCAAAAGTAAGGGCAAATTTAGAATTTAAAATGTCAATACAAATTATGGTTTATTAATGAATTTGTATTTATAGCAGACCCAATACTTTACTTTTCCTTTTATGGAAAAAGTAAGGCCTGCTCAGATCAACCTCTATATTTGGCACTTGAAAGGAGCTATGACAAAGAAAAAAATTGGTTTGTGTGGGGTGAACTTAAACTGAGTCAAACCACTGTCTAATCCAAGGTCCTATCTTTAGCAGCAACCAAGAGCAGATGCTTAGGAGAGAGCGAAAGAAGAGGACAACCGTTCCAAGGTCCTTGTGCATATTCCGCCACTCTCTGTGTCTCGGAAAGATGGGTGTTTTCTTTGTTTACTAGCTCTTGATGGGGGGGTTTCTGTCCTATAATTTCGGTCACAATTTAAAAACATGGTAAATTATAGGTCCCACAAAATCTTGCAAATGGTTATTATTTTCCTAAAATGTAAGGTTACTGTTACAAATGTTTGTGTTAAACATAGATAATGGACTATGACTGAAGGATTTGAACATGTTGCTGTGTTTCTCTAATGGGAACACTGACAGCTGTTACTACTTCCCACTTTATTCACCACCCATTGTTTAGGTGTAGGATACAGCCCATGCAGCAACAGAGTATGAGCAGAGTTCTTATTCTATGCTTGCTATCCAGGACATCCTTTTCATTCAAGGCATTTACTGAATGCTGCATTGAGTCCTTTCAAGTGCCATCCTAAAAGCTTAGCTTTTCTCCTTCTTTAAGGAGATTTTTTTTTGGTCGAAAATGGTGCATCTTTTGCTATTAGCTGAAATTTCTTTCGTGGCTTTATTTTAGTCATGCCTGTGTCTTAGGAATAAAAAGATGATCCAAGCTTGCTGCACAAAGATTATTATTTTACTCACTGTGAGCTGAGCATTCAAATGCTGGACCTGATGGAACTTCTACTGTTCAGGGGCCACATAAGCCTTAGAATGTAGATATCTGTATTAGGGCTCACTTAGTTACATGTGAGCAGCTCAGAATGAATGCTTCAAGAAAGCAGAGGACTATTGTGTTCGTCATGTTTTGATAGCATGTAAAATTTCCCAGCTGACTGATGTTTGTATCAAGAACAGAGTCTGGTGGGATTAGAATATCAGACACTATTAAGCATAGAAATGATTTATACTCTGTTAATATTTGTAACTGCTGTTTTATTTTACTGTCAGGTATGTGGAAAATCCTTTTTATAGAACAATAGCTCTATGAGACAATACAGTAATATGTAACTTTCTAATTAATTGATGGGCATTCTTAAAATGATTTAAGATGACTTCATGATGAAAAATGGTCTGAGTTGTTTGCTTACATTATTTTATCTTGCTCCTACTGGCTTTGCCCTATAAATTTGTCAGAACCTCAAATTCCAACAGCATATTGTTGAAGTACGAGAAATAGCAAAATAGGCCTCTTGAAAATACTCAAGAAATGGATTATTCTGTAACAGTTGTATTTTATGTTTTATTATGGCCACCTAGGTCTGGAAAGGGTTATAATTAGTATCCAGTTAGGTTGCATTTTCTTACCCCTTTTGGTGGGAAGAAGAAACAATGCAAAGGGGATTTAAACAGGATGTGTAAGGAAATGAAGAAAAACTGACTTAGATAAAAAATAATCATAGCAATAAATTACTTTGCATAGGTTTCTTCCTAACCATCCCTTGTGGGATGAGTGGGACTGTATAAACTGAGTCATGAAAGCAAGCATTGATGTAAACTTTGATGAACATTTCTGGTGCTTATTTCAAATTTCCTGAAATCTAAGATAATGTTTTCCATTGACAGTAATTATATCTATTGTCTGAAACTGTCTATGCAGTAGCTTAATAACCTGACATCTGTTTTTCAGCTGTTCAGTAGAAGTAAGTTTCTTCTCTTGGCTTGCAGGTATACACATAGGAGCTGGAATCAGTAGCTAGGAAGAATGGAAGCAGCCTTGGCCAGTGACTGACAGACCCGTTCAAATACCCCCAGAGGCTCTTGGAGATGCCTGGCAGGCATTCCTGTTTGAAAATGTGCAAGTTCTTATGTTTTCTTCCTGAAAAATTTTGCTTTTACAGTGCTGTGTTTCTGCTCTGTCATCTATGACTTCTCCACTCAGGTTTGTTTCTGGTTTTAAAGTGAGCAAAACTATCACTTGTACTCTTTAGATACCTAGAAGTTACTGGAAGTCTGAAGAATGAGTTAGGCAATCTAAATATTTGAGTACAAGTGTTTTGGAAGTTAAATAATTATTGTTTCTTTTTCTGTTTTGAAAACATAAAGGTATCTGACTGCAGTTATTACACTTAATGATCTCCTTCATTTCCCCAGTTTGTTGAGACATACTGTTTTCATGTGTTATACACTTCTGCCTCATACTTAGAAAGAAAAGAGAACCATATGTTGTGCTTTAATGGTAAATCCCAGGGATTGTCTGTGTGGTTATAAGGGGTGTGTAGATAAGCCATGACAAAATTACTGCCCCTATCTAAACTACATCTACCATAGAAGATATCCAGTAAGTAATTCTGTAATTCAACTAAAGTAAAGAGCTGTATTGAGATCTCATGTTTTCTTAGAGATGACCTAGGTTTCTTACTTTTTTTTAATGCTTGCTCTATGAGCAGTTTTATTCAGGAAACATTAAGGTAGTGATTTAAGAAATATTGAAGGAGTCCAAGAATGGAATCCTTGCAAGGTAAGCATCATTTAAAATTAGTAAAATTAGTAGTATGTTGAACTGGGAGACGTTTATGGGAGACCTATGGGAAATGTTTAATCAGAGTCCTAAACTTTGTCTTGAGCATTTAAAAGGTATTTTATGGGAATGAAAACCTAACCTCCCCTTTTTAAAATTTCTTCACTTAGTGATATTTAATATCAGAAAGAAAAAAAAATCGATATTTAATTAATTAAGAAAACCCCCCTAATTTTGAAATTCATGTGCAAGATGTCCCTATATTCTAAACAAATGGGAGTTTTGATCTGTCCCTCATACTTTGCTGTTCAAAATCTTTCACCTCTCTTTAGGAGCTTTCAGAAGACCTTAATGGTCATACTAGCCAGTCCAATGACCTTGTATTTCAAAAGACTCCTTTCAACTGTCTAACAGCAAAGACTAAAGAGTATAAAACTGACACAAATATGTAATTATATTTTCTCATGTTACTTTTCTACTTCCAACAATCTGCATCTAAAAGACTCACTGAACTAAAAGTGGTGCTTTGTTTACCAAATGTGAATGTTTTGTCTTTGAACATTTGCTACATATATCAGTGAGTTCTACAGTGTAAAATTAATTTCTGTTGTACCTACTGTCTACTAATTTAATTAATGCCCTTTGGTCTTTGTCACTGAATTAATCATTATTTGATAGACAACTTTCTGCTATATTTGCTCACCTCTCTTCCTGCTGAAAAAATCTGTGTCTATTTATTTGGTGTCTAATTGTTTAAATGGTAACTGGAATATCCTTTAGTGACATACCAATAAGCAATTAATATAGACTAATTAGACTTAGGTAACTTTGGTTATTAAGGTGGGTTGATCTAGTAAGGTCAAAGAATGAAAAAGTAAGTAATCTGTGAATATCTCGAGTTGTTTGTGGTGGGTTTTTACTGTCTGTGTTTAACTCATGAAACCACACGGGTGAATTGGGGAAAAATTCTGAACTGCAGTTGCAATGCACGTCTCAAAAGTTATACAGAGGTAAATTTAGAAGAGGAAACCACTCCTAATACTACTGGTATGGTTCCAGAAAAGAGAGACTCACTGATTGCATGTAAGCATGAATAATTGTGAAAATGTGTTAGTGTTCTGAGACTTGGGAAACAGCCTATGTCTGTAGAGGGTCTTTTTTTGCCAACTGCAGCAATTAAACATTCAATTGCAATTTCTAGAATAATACAGGATTGCAAAGCTTCTGCTGAACATTAGAAAAACCAATATGCTTAGTTTTTTTCTGCTTTGACTCACCTTAGCAAATGTAGTACACATGTTTTTATTGTTTGGGCTTTTTTGTTTTCCCTCTTAAATACAACATTTGAGTGGGTTGGGGTTTTTTTTTACCCATTCTGTTCCATCTTTTTGCTAGAGCTTTATCCAGAGTTTTGGTTCGATCCAAACTTAAAGAGATATTTCAGACATGTTTTGATTATTTCCTTTCTTGTTCATCTTTCATACTCTTATCAAAGAGCTGCACTTTGTGTAATTTTTAAAAAGACTGTTGGAAATGAAAGGGCTTTGATTTGGGGCTAAGATGTAGATTTAGATGGACTGTAGAAGTGCTATGGGTATTTTTATATTTGCTCATTCAGAAAATGGAGGTCTGCAGCATTAAAAAAAATGATTAGCATATAAGAGAATTAAGTGCCAGCATTCTCAAGATGTTTGTGTTGTTACAAAAAAATCTAGCACTTAAGCTTTTATATTCAGGGGGCTGGTGTGCATGTGTCATCCTCAAGAAATTACGATTTCATACTACTGATTATTGCTGGTTATGATTATGTGCTTTTTTCTGTCCCAAACAAAATCCCAGGGTTGGTGTGCTGTATAAACCAGATGACATTTTCTGAAAACTTTATGCAATGTCCTCATCTGATGGTGATGTATATCTGAAAACTTGTCTGTGCGATGCTAAATACTGACAGTAGGGCAACTGAGGCTAATAGTGCATCAGTGTCATTATTTACCTGGCATTCATTGATAGAATAATCCTTAAGCTATTTTTACCTGTTCTAATTTCAACTGTGATTATTTTAGGAGTGTATAGTATGGATTCACCTATATAATAAGTATAAATTACCTTACTAAGTATATTAAGAATAACTTGTATAGTAAATATAAAATCTCCTTTTATGACTTGTGTTCGGGAAGAACGCACTGCGGTATTCTTGCTCTGCTATTCCTGATTTGAAAAATGAGCTTGTTTGAAACCTCTATAAAGAAGCAGCATCCTATAAAGTATGGCATTATTCAGAAGTTTTCAGCTTAGTTTGTGAGCAGATCTGTATCTGCTTTCATGGATGATGTGAACAGAAACTAGGATAAATTACTAGAATTTTTAGGAAATGCAGACTCAGGTTTTAATATGCAACATTTTCTCAGAGGCTTTCTGGACTCTGAATCCATGAAAACCTGCAACTTCTATGTTTGAGTGAGTATTTGAGGCCAGCAGCTATGTTGCTACATAAGCTTTCGGCACTTGGATTAGTTTTACATCTTTGATTCAGAATGTTTCACATCACACAGCTGGCTTAGGTTAGGGCTCTTTGCATAGACTTAGAGATAATTGTTGTAGACAAGACTCTGCAATATCAAATGGAATGAGAGAGAGCCCCCATGAATGACTAAATGGGGTCACTGAATACACTGACCATTTTGTAAGCTGTATTCCTAGGTAGTGATTGTAGCTTCACATTGTTCTGAAGGTCTGTCCAAGAGAAGAAACTGCTGCTTGTGTTACCATCTTCTTGCTTTGACTTAATTCACTTATGGACAATTTTCCTCAAAATTTTTGGTGACAGTATAATTTTATTGCCCTGGTTTCTCCTGTTCTGTGATTAATGGATACAGTACAGACATTATTGGAGACATTTTTGGCATGTTTGAGATATAGAGGGTGTGCATCTTATCTGCTAGTGTTAAACACAGCCAACTGTAAAGAAGACATAGTTAAGGATTTTTTTGTTTTGTTTTGTTCATATTTAAAGACATTGGTAAAATCCAGCTGAGTAAGATCTGCTTGTGCTTTTTCTTATCAAGAGTACTATGGGAAACATAACATCTGGAAGTAATATGTATGTCAGTAAGTCACATTTATCCTCAGGGTTATTGAGGACCATGTAGAACACCACTAGTGTATTGATAATTTACTTAAGGGAACAATAGAGATACTGAGTTGTTCTAGTAGTGACAGAAACTTGAAACATTGAGTCTGACAGGAAAAAACTCAATTTTTTCTATGTTTCAACTGTTTATTTTGTAAAGTATCTTTACATGTAAGAAATAAAGTCAGATAATTCATTTGGCGCTTTCTGTGGGTTAAAATTTTCGTCTAAATTAATGTGACTATATAAGGAAAGAATTCAAGTGTTTGGTAAAGTTTTTCTGAAATTATACATTTGGTTATTAATTGGCTACTTGCACTTTTAAAATAACTCCAAACAAATTCCTTTTGTTGTACAAAGCAGCTGCTCAGTATTAATATCACGTCAACGTCTCAGGCTGCAGGAAGAGCATGGATGAGTAAAGCTAAACCTCAAATGTCAGTAGGCTCTTTATTTTACAACAGAAGACTTTTGCAAGTGATCAAAACAGCTGTCAAGTTAGGTGAAGAAGAAAACCAATGACTTGAACACTATTGCTTTACCAGTGGCTTGTTTTGTTTTTTTTTAAATAAAACTATATTCTCTTAATGGCACACTAACATTAACTGATTAGGAACTGATTGCAATAGCAAGGATTGATCATTATCTGCTTTACATGCTGAGCACTTTCTGACATCTCATCTGGCTCATTGATACTGTTTTCTTACTCCATGTTGCCATATACAAGAGCCATGCAAGCAATCCATTTGATAGCAAAGTAACATGTCTAATGTGTCTATAGTGGGGTTTTATTAATGCCAGTTAATGGAATATTCATTGAATTGGAATTTTTTTTTGAAGGCCAGTCATGACATGAAAGAATGGAAGGGCAAAAAGTCAGTTCCTGTCTTTGGGAAGGGAGAGAAAGCAGGTACAATGGTATAGATAAGTAAACTTCAGCTCAGTTCCCATAAAAAGAAATATTTGTAAAAAAAAACCCAAACAAATCAAGGTGATTAACAGTCAGAACAATTTTTTCATGGGGAAATTATACCACACTGGTTTAATTTCTGCCTGCCAGGGCATTAGCCCTTCTCCTCTGTGATTAGAAGAGGAACAGTGTGACATATCTCAGCTCTGCTGTTCATATAAGCAGGTGGTAGAACTTTTAGTCTTGATGCATCTTCTGTCAGGTGGGTACTGGTGTGTTTTGTAGCAGTATTTGGAGGTAGGTGTCAATGCTTCTTTAACTGGAAAGTTACATACTGAATGAGGATGGGCAGGAGTCAGTCCTGGGTTAGGTGCTACTTAATATTTTCATTAGTGATCTGGATGATGGAATAAAGACTCAGTGAATTTGCATTTGAGATGAAGCTGAAGAGCACAGAGGTTTTATTCTAGGATAAGATTTAAGTTGAAAGTTTCCTATGCAAGTTTTGAGGTGCTCTGAGAAGGGAAAAAGAATACAAGTAACATGGCAAGCTCCCACACATAGAATTTAGGATATATCTGCTGTCTAAACACCATGATAGCAACAAATCAGTTCTGTAGAAAAAGATCTTGGTGTTACACTAAGATTCAATGTGATTTGACACTGCTGCCAAGTTATAGGGAAGGGAGTCACCTTGTGGTGTCATACTTCAGTATGACTAGGCTTGGTTGTCACATTTAAGGGAAGGTGTGGAACAGATGAAGAGAATTATTCACCAAGGTGCAGGATAAGAATGACTGAGTGCTTAGGAAATGTGACTTACAAGGAAAGACAAACGGAACTGGGCTTTCTTCACTGAAACTTTTGTATTACTTTTTTGGTATGTAAAAGGCTGTTGCAAACCCAAAATAGATGGATATCTTGTGAAGATGGTGTGTAAATGCAGATAAATTAAACTAGATACTTGGTAAATTAAGATAGAGGGAAATGGAACACATTTCCTAAGAGATAGTGTCAGTAGTTCCTGACATTATACAATTTCATGCAGAGACTGGATACTATCTTGTGGCAGAAAGTCGTCTAGATTGTTTTGAGTGCTTTCAAGTCCTGAGACTTCATGAAAATAGTTTTATTTACTTACTGATGTTACTGGTTAACAGTTGGTTTCAATCTTGTGTGATTTTTTGTTGGAAAATCTGTTTGATATGAGATGTTTGATTCTTACATATCTTGGGGAAAGGAACACCTGTACTAATTATGATTTATAAGCAAATTAGCTCACCAGGTCAGTGAAAGTACATTTGAATTGGAGTGGTGTACACACATAGCTGTGTCATGTACCCGTGTAACCCAGATAAGATCTGCTAACATGAAATAAAGATGAACTGTCATGTTGATCATTACTTCCAGAAAGTAAAATATTTACATTAAAAGATGGAAGTAGTGCAGATTGAGAATGGAGAAAAAACATTGTTACTTATAGGAACATGGAGAGGAAGTAGGGCTTCTTGATATTTTATTGTTCATAATCCTGTAATCTTGCTATATCTCAAACTGCTTCTGGGTGTCAACTCCTTTAGCTGAAAGGTGTTTTCAACAAGGTAAATTACTTAAACTATGTAATCTGTGTACCCTGAATAAAATAATGCATTGGAAGAAAACTAATCCCATCCCCCATTTTGCTTTCTGTTAAAACTTTCCATTGAATTTGTAAGGAAGAAGATAGCGAGCTATTTTTTTGTTTTAGCATAATTTCATTCCAATACCAACAGAAAGGTGACAGTAACTTTACCACTAACTATGCAATCTGTATTCATTGTATGTGGAATCTGTAGACTGTAGACCATTTTAAAAGGCAAAATTATTTGTTGAATAAATAAAAATTAACTTTCTATAACTAATTTTTATTAAATACATCAATGACAACTCAGAAGTTAGGTTTTACAATAATACACAGGATGTGGTGATGTTGTAAGAAGGTATTATTCGTCTTGGGAAAATTTGAGAACAAATCTTGCCCAATATAGGAATTATTTTTCGAAAATCCTGAACAACCAAAAACCCCCAAGCCCAAAACATATGTCTCTTTCTTTCATAGTTTGAGTTCCATTTTTTTGCTGTGAAGCGGAATGATTTTAGTAGATTTCATTTTAAAGTGGCTGAGTAATCTTCAGTAAAAGCGAATGCTTAAGAATTTCCCCTCAGAATCAGTCTATCCGTGTGTTTTGGACAGTCCTTCTGAAGAGATTGTTCCCAAAAGAAGTTGCTTTCACAACGCTGCACTCAGATTATGCATCATTTTTGGAGGGAGGACACAAGAATGCATTAAATGTTAGCATTTCCAAAAGTTCGGTATGACATATTTACTGTCAGAACATTTGTATTGTAACAGTCTTGTATTTACATACTGCTGTTCTTCGCAGTATGTAAAGAACATCTTACTATCTTACTGCTGCTCATGAACAATACTCATTGAATACTATTTTTTCTCCTATAAGAAAGAGAAAATTTCTCCCACTTTTCTAGTTACTGGGACTTTGTCTGACAGACTTGACTTTTCAAGGAAAGATTGATGGAAGATGGAATTGATGGAGAAATTCTTCACTACTACATCAGCCAGTTCTTTCAGGATCTTGGGATGCATCTCATCAGGTCCAGTAGACTTGTTTATGTAATTAAGCTGTCAGTGGAACAAGCTGAAATTTGTGGTCATTCATGGAGTTGAAAATAGAACAAAAATTTTAGGGGATGTTCCTTCTCAGCCTTTGTCTGTCCCATCTTGCCTTCCACTTGGTTTCAGATTGAGTCTTTCAGTATCTTCCCAAGAGCATTAATAAATGTACTGTACTGGAAATTTTAAAAGTAAACAACCCCTCCATAATCTCTTTTCAAATCTACCTGTAATCTATCTAATTTACTTCATGATGCTAAACAGTTTATAGCTACTGGAATGCATTTTCCCGAATGGTATGAAACTGATTTATCTTCATCTGCTTCTATGAACACAGTGGTATGAGTTCTAAAGTGCCTAATTTCTATACCAAGAATGATGCATGCTGCCTTTAAGACTTGTTACGTGATTCCAGAAGATCATCTTCAGGTATATTGGGCTGAAATAATGACTCTGACACCGTTTCATCACTGTGATGCCAATAAGAACAGGATATGAGTATGTATGTCTGTGTTTTCCAAATGTTGTACTATTTCCTGGTGAATAATGTATCTGCTATAAATAATAACGCTTATTTGGCCACCATAATATTTTTATTTGGGACACAGTCTTGTGACAAATAATAAAACCAAGGTTAGGAGTCTCTGCAGAGATACTACAGCACCTATTTAAAAACTTGTTTCAATTGCATAATTTACTCCTTGATTAAAGCTTTTTTCTGCATTACTTGTTTATCACTGTGATATTGCAGTAATCATCCCTGCACTGTGAACTGAATTAATTGGCATTTCTCAACCACGAAAGTAATCCAAGCAATTGTGTTTGTAATTAAACTCAGTTTCCAGTTTACTTTACTTTGCTTACATTATCTGGTTAGGCAATCATTGTCTGGAACATAATAAAATAATCTAAATTACTGTTCTTGTAAGAATAAACCAAACAATAATTAATATGCTATTGCTTCCCTAGGGACGTTCTTTGAAGATTTCAATGAAGACTTGGAAAAAACAAAGAGAAATCAATAGAATATGGGAATTGTGTTGCCATAAAGGCATATTTGAGCACTTCATTTCATTTGAAGCGCTTAGGGAAGATTTAGGAATTAAATAAAATGAAAAAACGAAAAGATTTCCTCAAAAGGATGCTTTTGAGGCAAAAGTGTAATGAATCATGTGAGGAATATTGTTCAAGTGCAGTTCTTGTTCTTAGAACTCAATGAGTTAGACCTCTACAAAATTGTGGTGTTGTGTATACTTTTGTGTACTCTGTGTGTGCCACTTTTTAGATCAGATTATTATAGGCATAATTAAACTAGATTATCAGCATTCTTCAATGTAATCCATAGTAGACTTCTGGAAGGCAGAGTCAATACACAAACAATAGCCTGCAGCTAGGCTTGCTGCCAATGACAGATAAACACTACTGGTTTTAAGGTAGCCACTAGAAAGCCAATTGCATGAGTACCTGCAAGTCTAAACATTTTTCATAATTCTGTCACATTAATTTCTGCTCCTAAATGAGGCCTTTGAAGCCCTTGCTTTGCAAATAGTGACACCCCTGCAAACAAATTTTTAAAAACCCAAAAACCAACAAACAGCAAGAGATGCTAACCCTTCTCTAAAGCAGACTGCTAAAGCATTTCATGCTAGTAATGCTTCCATGTTTAGAATAGACTTCATAGATTGTTGTGAAGATGGTGCCTTTTCCTCCACCTGTATGGAAACAAGTTTCAAATGTTCTGTGCCTCATTATATTCCTCAAACACATTTGCCTTTCCCTTGAGAGCAATGGCAAACCCCTGAAGATTATCTTGGTAAATTGTTGGATGCCACTGTTCAGGTAGAAAGGAACTATGCTTTAAAAATGCCTTGCCCCCACCTTCCCTCACAGATTTTTTTTGTGCTTTGCTGGTTTTTGCTATTAACTCCTCAATGAAGGGCTATCTTCTGAATTCCTGGAAAACTGTTAGTATATTCTATGGACAGCTATTGACAAATAACATAGCGAGTGTTGTGTTAACAACAGAATAGCTGCTAAAATTGAATAGCTGCTATTTTTAAAAAGGTCTTATGTCTTATTGCAAAATTTATTGCTTTATCCAGAGAACTTCAACCTGGAGTGGGCTACATGTGTATTTTATAAATATTTTTTTGTCCCAAACTAAGCTGTTGGAGTTCCTTTAGAATATAAGAAGACATAAGGATATAGTTTAAATTGCTGCCAACTATGTTGAGACTGAGAAGAGCTGTGGAAAATATTAATTTTCTGGAGATGGTTAGACTTGGATGCACCAAATGCTAGTTGCAAGGGGGTTTTAAACATTTAAGTATCCAACAGATACTGTGTCAGAAAGGAAGCACTATAAATTATTAGATTGAATGCACAGTCTATAATCTGGGTGGAATGAAACAATAAAACTAGTGCTGTTATTACTAGGAGAATAAATGTAGATGTAGAAAGCAAAATCTACTGAAACCAAATGTCCAAGTTCAGCAATATGCTGAATTATATGGGATGCATACTACATGTGAGACAGCTAAAGAAGATTTTAAAACAAAAGAATTGTACAAATTATTTTCAGCAATTTACAGTTATCTGTCCTTTTGTAGTGGAAGGACATAACACTTGTGTTCAGAAAATATATGTAGCTAATGAGTTTACTGATCTGCAGGAAGGAGCATGATTGTAACTAACCTTGTACATGTACACTAAAGTGTTTACTGGCTCATATTCTTAATGACTTTTAAATTTGTTTTAATACATAAAGAATGATTATTTAAAACTATTTATATAACTAGAATGTTCCAGGACCATAAAATTCAGAAGTATTCTGTGGTTTTGCTTATGGCACCCAAAAATGTAATCAATTAATCTATTTCATATCCTAGTTAAAACCATAGAATGGAGAAATGTATCTGAATTCTTCAAATGCTGTAGCAAAGTTTCCTGTAATTATTCTTTCTGCTCTACAAATGGAAGACTTAAATTACCCTATGCTAATGTTAATTATCTTAGATGAGCATTCAAAATTCAAGTGTTATTTTTTATCAGTTCATTTACTTGATGTAGTGAGTGTCGTCTATTGTACTGCACCTAATAATACCCAATGTAACTTGGACATGTGGTAAATGTGCTCAAAGGAGGGTCAGGCCTAATATAGGTAAGTTTGCAAGTGAAAGGTATTCATGGGAGCTCATGAAGCTCCAGATTTAGACAATGGTGTTTTTCATTAGCAGAAACTTGAAATATTCTCCAGCTTTGTAAAGGAAATGGAACATAAGAGAAAGCAGTAATGTTCAGCTTCAGATCCCATTCTGGCTTGATTACAGCCTGTCTTTGGGTTTAGAATGAGTCGTCTGGGTTTTAGGTTGTTGATTCATGATTCTTCAGAATCTTTTTTTACTTCTTTTGGGGACAGCTACTTAGTGAACTTAGAAATGTCCACAGGTTTAGGCTGAGAATAAAGGTGTTACAATGACAAGTTTACTAGACGGGAGAAGTATGAGTTTGAAAATAACTGTTTCACAGGCTTGCTCTCAAGCTCAAGTCTGCCAATTTTCAAAAGTCTTATGGACATTTGGATCCTGTTGATTCTAGGCCTGCCAGAACTTTTACTGCTTTTGCATATATAGAGATAATAAAAAAATGACCTTTTGTTTCCCACAAAAATGGCTATGGAAAGAATTGTATTAACAGAAATAATAGGTTTAAAGTGTTTTTTTATCAGTGTAGTCTATTCTGCACAGATTTGTAGAACAGTATTTCACTTTTGGGCAATAGTGTCTGTGACTTGCATAGTATTGAAACAGTGATAGGTTGTGCAAGAGATGTGAGGATTAAGCCTTTTAAAATTTGTTATATAAATGAAAATACCATTTCCAATATAAAACTGGAATCTAAATTCAAAGACCAGATGCTGGTCTGTAATGCTGTCATAACATCAAAGAATGAAGTTGATATAGATGACGTATAGAAGTGACTACAGATTGAAGGCTAGTGCTGAAAACCACGTCTTCCTGTATTGTGCAAGAGTGTGCAAAATATTAGAATATTCTTTTGGACTAAGAAATAAAATGGGAACAGTGCCTTTCTGTCTGACTTTAGAACAATCTAGAATACAAAATTTACTGTGGGTTAAATCTTTCGTTTCTCAGACTTGTATAATTCCATTAGCCATATGGGGTAGAACAGGATATAGGTTAAGCATTTCCAGAATCTATTTTTGCTTCTCCTTTGGGTTGCTTAGAACTCACATCAGAGGTATTCTGTGTTTATTTCTTTCCTTTCTACAGCAAATGGGCAGGGATTAGAGGGAGATTTTGCTTTACTTTACCTAGTACCATTAACCAAGCAGCTGAGATACTGCAAGTGCATTATGTAAAGTAATTGCTGATAGGAATTACTGCCTCTCTCCCCAAAGACAGCAGAGAGCAATTAATTTGGGGAATGTATCTGAATCACTTTTTCTTTCTTTAACAAAGTTATTATGTATAATCTTAGAATTGTAACAAAAACCTTCAATTTTTCTGTGGTACTTCATAAATAAAGGTTTTCCTTTTTACTTAAAAAAAAAAAGAATACTTTCTTTCAGTTTTTGCTGCCTTAATGGCCTGCAAATATCACGTGCACACGTGCAGGATAGAACTGAGATTTTTGGTTTTTCCAGTGAACTCGTTATGACACTTTTCTTTGTAGAATTATAAATACTGGCAGTTATTTTTTCAGTCAATTAAAGTTCTTATAGTTGTTCCCAGCTTTGCTCTAATGCCATGTGTATATCTTTTAAGCAAAATGTACTCTGCACTAAATGGCTTTGTTTAGAGTGTTTCTAATAGAAATGTCCCTGCCACATGTATCTGCTTGGTCTGTGTAATCTCTTGTAGAATGTTTTCTGGCATTGAACTGACTGTATGTTTAAGCAAACATACTTCAGTTTTTGCATCTCTGTTAGTAATTAATGTAGCTTGGGGTATCCCCAGTTAATTATGGGGACAACCGAGTTTTATGGAAATGTCTGCAATCAGGCATTTGGTTGTATATAATATTTTTAAAAATTACAGAAAAACCTTTGAAATTCTGTGGGTGTGGTGAAACATTTATTTCCCTTTTTAAAATTGTTCTAATTTGGGGCTAAATGTCAGGTCCACTTGATGTTTATGAGAACATTCATGTTGAATTGGACAGAAATAGTACTTAGATGAAACTGAGTCAGCTTCCAAGGCATTTCCCTTATTCTCTGTGCCTACTATTTTAACAGACAACATTGGATTTTAAGGGTGTTCTGGAGTATCAATCCATGAAGGTAAATCAAAATAGTTCAGGGAAGCAGAATGTAACCCTTCAATCATTCTAACTCTGTTTTGAAAGCACAGGCAGGGTTTTGGTGTAATAATGTCCTTGAACCAGTACTCAGCACAACGGGAGTGCAATGCTTAGAAATCCCGTTTCCCTGAAGTCAATGAAAATCTTCACTGACTGCAAGGGATGTTAAGGTAGGGCAATAATAATCTAGGACTCCTCCTCTTGTGGATCATCATGTGTAGTATGGGTATCTGTGTACAATCAGACACATATCTATCTATCTAAAATATTTGTATGCATATGTGTACTAAGGAGAAAGAGAGCTGTTCCTTAGTCTGCTTCACTTAGAGGCTTCGCTTATTTTTTAATAAAACACACTTTATTCACATTCAAGCCAGGAGAAACAAAGTGTCCTTTCCTAATCCTGCAGTTTTGTTATTGGTTTTCTCACCTCGTGTGTGAGTGGAATTGAGGTTGTCACCTCATTGTGGTCAGTTCCACACCTTTTTCAGAGTAAACAGCATGCAAACTTGTATAAGCAGCATCTGAGCCAAGGCCCTTTTATAAACCAAACTCTAATTTGTTATTGTTCTGGCATGTAGGAATGTGTGTGAGAGACCATGTGGGCTGGCTGTGGAAGGCACTATAAAAACTAACAGTGGAATGTTCATCTGGAGATGTTCTGTATTATTTGTGAAAACTTGGGGCCCAATCCTGCCACCTTCTCTCACGCTAACCATCCCACTAAGGTCAACCAGCAATTATCCCTCTAAGAATAATGTATGTGCATAAAACTTTACTGGATTGGATATATGGATGGAATTTTCAAACTTCAGATAAACTGTGTCTGCTGACATCCATTGGATGTTGAAATTTGTGCCTTTGAAAGTAAATAAAACTAAATTGATATGATCTGGAAAGGAAAAAGAGCTTTGTTTAGTTATATCTTCTGGTTTAGAGTTGTTCACTATAAGAACTTAAGAGTGAACACCTATAGTGTGGGATTTACCAAAGAAATGTCATGGTGAGAAGTGGGTTGCACTGTCCTCCTGGTATCTAGTTATTGGTAAAACATCAACTAAGATTGAAAGTGGAACATAAAGTTGACAAAAAGCAGGGGTAGTAATTAATGTTTGAAAACTATGTATAAATAAAGGTATGTCTTTAATTTGTGAATAATGTAACTATATTTATTCTGCAGACTAATTTGTATCAACTGAATATGATCATCAGATTAGAAAGTGTAGCAATTTGAGCTTTAGGGATGCTCTCCCATTTTCTAGCTTCACCTTTACACAACCAGATCTAGAGAAGTGGTTTTGACTTCTTTCCCAAAAAGTTGATTTTTTTTTTTTTAGGGCATGTGTCATGTGTTTGGGTTTTTTCCTGCTGCTTGAACAACAGTCTTTCTTTTTGCGAAATATGTTATACATGGCTAAGACCTATAGCTATTATAGGTATAAAACAAAACTAATTTTAGTAAATCCATGAAGACATATGGTAAAAAATTCCATTGACAGCATGATAAATGTGTCTTATATTTGGCATAGCTTTAACATACCACTTTTTTATTATTTTTCCATAATAACCTCTCACATAAGTAGGGCTGTAATCTAAGATTGTTTGCAATGGGAAGTGTGAACTGATCACAACATGCAAACAGGACTGTCTGTAGCCTGGAGTGTAACCCATAATACTGTCTTTGAAGCTACTGTGTTTATTTTGAGGTCTTGCCCCGGGGACAGTATGAATTTGGCGAAAGAATTTGTTACCTTCTCAAAACTGTAGCCTCTGACAACTAAAGGTGCAAAATTCTCCCTGCTGGTTCTGAGTTTTGGCTCCCCACGTAGTATCACATTGCATTAGTGGCCAAACAATAGTCAAGAGCAAGTTGTCATTCAATATAAGACACATTTTGAAACAATTCAGATTTGGAACTGGTTTCAAAGCCTCTTAGATTTCTATAAGGAATTCATTAAGAAAAACTTGCCAAACACAAACAACTAGTTTGAATGCTGAACCGATTATTTATGTATATAGGCTGCATATTGAAACAGTTTTAAATTTGAACCAGTTCATCTGAAGCAGAATCAATTTGGTAAAGGTATCAAACACACAACTGCTTCATTAAACAAGGCATTTTCCCTGCCACTTGCTGCCTTTCCTGTGTTGTATCCATAAATCTTCTGAAAAGAGTTTTTCATATCACTGTGTGATAGAGCATTCCACTGTGGAGGCAAGAGTGGATGTAGTCCTCTGTGTTCCACATCATGCATAACAGGCTGTAGCAAAGTAATCTTATGCATTTCTCTTCTGCTCTGTGGATAAAGGAAAAATTTAAGTGCCCTTTCATAGGAAGGAGCATGCTTGAGCCCATCCCTGGGCCACTGCTGTGTGTTTGTGTTTATATGTAGATGAACAACAACTGTTTCCAGGATTATTTACACAAAAACTGTCCAGGATTTGGATACCTTAAACAATGAGTTTAATTTTTAGTGTTCAAGTGTACAACATATATACGTCTATGAAAAACTTTCCTTAAATTTTGATGATCTTTAAGAATAAGTTATGTTTGGTCTAATGTTTTTGGTTGTCTGGTATCAAGATTTCCCACATCATCCCAATGAGAAACCTCACTTGGGTTCAGATGGAGCCAGCTCTATGCAAATGGTGGCAGTGACCCCTTTGTCTAAGTACTAACTTTGACCCTGGCCAGATGAGCACAATCGTGTAAAGCAGTTTTCTATGACCCATCTGCTTGCAAGGGGATGGAAGGAGGTCTCTATTATGTATCCTCCCTGGTTTGGTCCTCCTCACTTTCAGTAAATCGTAGGAAACAATCTACCGTTATTTTTTCCATCTTAGAGGGAGATTGTGAGGTGTCTGCAATTGAAAGAGCCTCGTGATTTAGGTTGGGGCCTTCAGTTGCATCTTCTTACCTTATTAAAAGGGGTATTCATCTTCTTTCTTGATGAAGAAGATGAAGCAAAACAAATCACTTTTCATGTAGTCAACCACAGTAAATTTAAGGGGAGAAAAAAATTACAAACTATGATAAATGTTAGCAGTCAATATTGTTTCTCTTTACAGAACCATAAACAAAATCATGCAACTAGTCTCTAAAAGGTCTTGATGACAGCTTTGTTAAATTTAAGCAATCTGGCTACAAAGATGAATAGTATTTTCCTGTTGCACATTCTCTCTCTCTCCCTGAAACTATTTAAATCTAATTAACCTAGTGTCAAACTCTCTGATTTCCCTCCAATGTTCTAACACAAGGCCTTAAACAATGTTGATTTTTTTTTTGAATACCAACTTTTCTTAAAATATTTGGTTTTAACATTTATTCTTTTATTTGCCTGTGTACCAAAATAAATTATTACCTCAGTTATATGGCTATGACACTGAATCAGATGGAACCCACAAAAGAAAAACAGTTTTTTCTCTAGTACAGAAAGCATGTGTATACAATGGCTGTCTTGCTCTGGCTCAACTTCGGTATTAGCAACTCTTGTTTTTGCCATTCTTTCATTTCCTTCCATTGTGTGAAATGTTACTTCAGTAAAGCTAGTAAAAATTTTGTTACTAAGTTCAGTAAGGAAAAATCAGGTACCTTTAGCTACAAAATATTAATTTCCTAGTGTTGTATAGGAATTCCCAGAATGACTGCCTATCTACTGCAGTACTGACAGTGGACTAAATTCTCTGCTGTCTGTAACCAAGGAGTCAGGAGAGTTGCCCTGCATGCACCTTGCTTCAGCATTTAGATCATTGATATTAAATTGGTTTTGTATCTGTTAGTTCTTTGGGATAAAGAGGATTTTACTCCCTTGCCCAGTTTAGTTCTATTTTTAAGCTTTGAAAGGAGAAAAAGGTTTAAAGTAGTAATAGTATAAAGACGATAACCGGATTTTCAAATTGTTCCATTTTGTTAAATGAAATCTTGAAGTTGCTTGGCCTTTAGGCCAAATACTATGAAGGACTGAGAAACCCATAGTTATCTGGCTTGAAAATCTTTTGTTGACAAAACAAGCACAGAACAACTGCAGCTCTTGTTGAAATTACTACATTCCTACATAACTCTTTAGAAGGAATCAGTAATTCTTTTCTTAATTCCCTAATGAGTAAAAAAACCTAACAAAAACTGCAAAGAAAACATCCTACAAGTATTAGATGTTGGAAACAAAAAAAAGCCTGTAACAAAGGTATGTGGGGTCCATGTCACTACACAGTATTCACACAAAGCATTATTTAGTGAATATTTTTGGGGCTACCTCAATTTCTTTGAATGAGGAACAATGAACTGAAAATATTTTTGAGCAGCAACTTAGTGGGAGGGATGCATGCTACTTAAGCATTCTTGTACAGTTTAGCAATGCAGGCAGTCTCTGTGTTTCAAACATATTTCCTTTTAAAGGGAGGTGAAATGCTGGACCTGTTCTCCAGTTCATGTAAGGTATATGCTCATCAATACCCTACATTGCTAAGGGGATCTGTGCTGTAAATTCCTGGAATAGCTATGAGCAGCCCTCTGCACTGTCCATGTTATATGCAAGTGGGCTGGCAGTCAAGTATAGGCTTGTCAGCTGATCCACAGAGGTAAAAAATAATTAAAATACTGCAGTCACAAGAAGCAACTTATGCTATGAGTCACTACTTTTGATATACATTTTTTTTCCAGCATTTGTCCTCCAACAAACATTTGAGTTTCAAGCCACTGGTATAAATTTTAGTTACTTTTGAATGTGTTGTTTGAAAATTGATTACTTTGTCTGTTATACTCTTGTTAAGAGACCTTTGTTAATTATCTGATTGATTTGGTTTATAAACTTGGCTCTGCTTCTGTAAGTTTTGTCCTGGTATCTGAACCCTAGGGAGTGTCATCCACAATGTTATTTTACCTGATGGTGTCACAGCTTATCTACGATGATATATATTTGGTTTTTATAGGTACAAATTGGTAGTGCTGGCATCTAATCACTTTGGCAGGGATTTTACTGGTCAGATAGTGACAGCAGAACAAGTTTCTCACGTGAAAGTACAGTTGCATTTAAAAAATAAAATTTTGTACTGTAAGGATAGACTTCTAATGTAACAAGGCAGTTCAGCTTTCCTACGACCTTTCCAAGCGATACCTAATAGCATTTGATTCCTTGGGATTTTATTTGTAGTGTACTGTCTTTAGGTATTTAAGCCATCCTCTAAAAGTTGATTTAATTGCATTTGAGCATTTTTGAATACAGAATTTACTTGATCAGAAACTTTTAAGACTTTCTCAAGGGCTCAGGACTAGAGTCTTCTCAGGATGGTCCCAAAAAGATGTTTTATTAGACCTGCTTCTGCTTGGGCAGGGCACCAACATCAAGGACTTCTGTTTGCTCTCACCTGCCTTAATGCAGTGCAGCCAAGGGCAATTGAAGTTTATAGTGAATATATTGTGTACATCTAAGTTCAGCCTTGCATTTTTCATTTATTTTTGGCAAATGCTTGGTCAATTATTTTCAGTGTAAAAAAATGCATTGTCACATCCCGCTTCAGAAGGATGTTCACTGTTTTTAAAAGGACCTTATGCCAGTCTATTCCTTCATTCTGAGACTGAGCCCTGCCTTGTGGTTTCTGTTGCAGCATACCTGTCAGAATTCATAGCTGAGAAGAGCTACAGTAAAAGAAAGCATTTGCATAACTGGACAAATAATGTCAGCATCCTTTGCTTTCAGAGTTTAAGTTTAAGGTCTATGTCCTGTGGAAAAGTGCCTCTAGTCATGCCTTGTTTAACTTATTTTTTCTTTTTTTTTGCTCTTTTTTTCTACATCTGGTACCTTTTGTACAGATGACCACCTGTTCTTAGGGATCAAAACAGCTGTTTAACAATGTTGGATTGTTGAGATAAGATTTCTTTTTTATTATTTCTCTGGAGTACTTAACAATTTTTAGCCTCTGATGATCTTTAAAGTTCAAGTGCTTTTGAAGATAAGGCATATTACAGACACAGCATGTGATGGAATAAGTGAACATAGAATGCACTTTACTCTCTGTTTGATCTCTCTAGATGCTGATAATTGGTGGTGGCATTGCTGGGCTGACTGCAGCAGTAGCTGCCAAAGCAATGGGAATTGCTGTCAGGGAATTTGATACCAGGTGGAGTAAGAAAATATGGCTTAGAATCTAGAACACTGTTAACACTTCTTTAAAACATTCTGGTTAAAGTTCTGCTTTGCTTTGCACTGAAATAAAACATTGTCCTTCAAAAACAATCTGGAATGTTTCTTTCTGTCATGGGACTACCAGAAAGTTTAGTTAATTCATTGCTAATTAACACAAAATTCAAACTACTGATTTCAATATCTAGAAAAACAGATAATTTTAAGTGTGCTACCTCCTTACTTCCAGCTTAAGAAAAACATCATCTTCCTTCTTCCTTCCTAGACTCAGCTATCCTCCGTTTTCCCAGCACATTATACCTAGTCCATCCCAGTCCCTTCGAATGTGGGGTTGTGTGCAACTGTTTGACCCCGACCCCTCATGGCTGTCCCTCCCCAGTGTGGGTCATCCCTGGGCTCCGGGTCCTTAGATAAAAATTCCTGTTGGCAAGCAGTGCCTGCTTCCAGGAGTGCAACACCAGCTGCCTGTCTCCTCAGCACTCCAAATGTGTCTCTCTGTATCTCTTCCCATCTCTCCCCTTAGGAACTGATGTGAGAGCAGGGATGCCCTGTGCTGGGCTGGCATCTTTTGGAGGGTGAGAGGCTGTTTATGTGGGTTTTGGAGCCAGCTGGAACTGCATGGCACAGGCACTGCTCACACATGAACAGATTAGACCCTCGTGTACCAGGTATGATTTGCCTGGTACAGTGTTTAAAAGTGGTACTTGTATTAGTTCAGGTCTTGTTCCAGGTAAGATTCTGATTATGGCATTGGGAGCTCAAACATATGGCCCTATTAGCATAAAATGCTTAGTGAAATATGCATGTATCTAGGTATTTACTAAAAACTATTAGTGAGTAATAGCTTCATGATTATCTTTTACCTGTTTTTAATCAGTGATTCAGAGTACTTGCTTTGCTAATGATTTCCTAGTAATTTTCAATTCAGACTCAAAGTAATTAATATGTTATATTTACTTCTGAAAACACCCATGTGTATGACATACCTCCCTTTTTACCCTCTCTAGTAAGAGCTATTAAACTTGTTTGGTTTGCTTTCTTAAATGTGAAATTGGGGAATAATTCTTCAATTCTAAGCAGTAGGAGTATGATGGAGTCAATGAAAGAACGAGCAGTAATTATACGGAGCTGAGGCTGGGAGTAAAGTGGAAATCATCCTGCAGAATTTGACTTTTTCAGGTGTAGATTATACATCAGCATTTAGAAATAACCAATGTGCAGGGAAAATACAAATAACATCAGTGTTGCTGTAACAAATGAAAAATTAATCAATATTACAGTAATAAAGATTGTCTTTCCTTGAAGTCACTGCAAGTCTGTCATGGAGTCCTTACAGAAGTGTTATGGGATAATAAAGCAAAGTCTTTCCTGAGTAATAAAACCACAAACTGGAATATTAGTCAGAGATAATTCTGTCTGTTTTATGCACTGTGACTTTTATAATAAGCATGGGAACATCCTTTTAAACAATGACATCCATAAATGCTTTTAAAGTAATTCCTTCATTAACAAGAATTTTGAGCGTTCAATGCCAGATACAAGAAAAGAAAATTTCTATTTTCACAATTTTAAAGTGGTGGTATAAAACAGTTTTTAATATGAATGGCAGATTTTATGGAATTACCATTAAAATTAATATAATTTTTAGATTACTAAATTTCAGTGTGGTGTGGAAAAGCAAAGTTGTGCAGTGTATAATGGTAAAATGATATAAAGGTGCAGTTTAAAATGCTATCATTTCTGTATTTGTGAATTCACCCAAGAAGGATAAGTCTCATCAGGAACCAACCCGGGCAGTGAAGCAGAATGCTTGCTGCCACTGTCCCCCAGGTAGTAGATCACTGCAATGGCCTGTTCTGGAGAGCCAGGCGAAGTCTCCAGCTCCAGTATTTCAATTTTACCTTATACTGATGACTTCTGGGGCTGCCATACTTCATTATTATATTGTAATTTACTCCAGGATGTGTATGAAAGCCAACATGTGTGACTTCATATGAGATAGACTGGCGAGTTTAATGTCCAGATGGCTATTCTGGAATGGTGTAATGAAAGAAAGAAACAAAAACTTAGGTTACTGTGTTCAAGGTCAGAATTCTGTGTAAATTATTTTCAGAGCATGGCATTAGGATTTGTTTGGGGTTTTTTAATGTTCTGCTTTCATAATAATACTAAGGGACGTTAGAGATGTGGTATTAATCCAGATGTACTTGCAAGGAATTTAAGTTTTGAAGGTATCACTATCTTCTTCCTTGGGATTGTCTGGAGTGCAGTTAATCTGTGAAACACATTGTGCAATGTGATTCTTATCAGACAATCATGAGGTGTTTTTTCATTTGAAGAAGTACTTGATTTCTTATTCTCAAAAATAAGCACCATATGGTTTTGTAACCAGTTCCCTGACTGGCCTCCCAGCTCATTTAATCTCTGGCTTCCTGACAAAATTGCGGAATTTCTTTGGTCATGCATCAGAGTAAGGTATTAGTTTTACACAGAAACCTTAACTTGTAAAAGAAAGCTGTAGTAACTCATGTCTGTAGTAATATGCAAATTTGATTGACTAGCATGTATAAAGCAGGCATCAGATCGGTGGAGAACATGTGAAAAGTTTCCAACACATGAAAGTTTTGACAACTATTTATTTTGCTTTCTCATCAGGGTGTGGTAAACACTGGTTACAAGGACTTGCCAAGAAGAATGGCTACTCAAGCCAGTAGCCTTCTTTCCAACAACATCTTGAAATTATTAAAGCTGTTTCTCCTGAGAAAGAATATTTTCACTTTGAACAAAAGGACAATTTAGATTATAGGGCCATTGGTCGTGTCATTAGAGGAATTTGGGTAATAAAGGTGAGTTTCAACACTAAAACATTTTTGATAAAAAACATAAAATGTGTTATCTGAAAGCAGTGATTTTGTTAGGGAGTTTAGTCATTCTGAGGAAATGTTATCGTTCAATGTCTCAATGATAATGCTGGGAGGGGAATTTCTTGCTTGTTTCAAGCAGTAAAATATGGGGCAAAATGACTTATAAAAATGTCGATACTCTAAAATTACTGCTGTCCTTTAAAAACTCATGTTTTTAAAGGATGTGTTTTGAGAATCAGCCCATCTCCTGAGCTACTGAGCTCTGCCTTAGCAATAGAACTTCAAGGACTAGAGTTTATGGACTCAAATGCACATGTATTGAACACAGGAGTCGGTAAGTTGGAATAGGTGAGCTGTGTGTGATACACAAAAGGACTTCAAGTAGTGCAAGTACTTCAAAAGCCAAATGGTCTGGTGACACTTACTACATCTTTGCCCCCAGGTCAGGAGAGGTGGAGCATTGCTAAAGATACAGTGGTTTTCTTTTGAAACAACCAGAAGTTTAGCCTGAGAATATCAAACATATTTCAACCCTGATATGACATCGTTAAGCTATGCCCTGTGTAGTCTCCACTGTAATAGCAGCAGCCCTCATGCCTTCCTATATCCTTCAGCCCCTTCTTTTGGAGGAGAAAAGGAATTAAATATACAGTTAAATTAGGAGACAGCCTTAATATCTGTGAAAACTGATATTACTTGTGTGCTGACTGCAATTTTCTGTATGCAAGATGTTTCTTGAGATAAACTTATTGTTTTTCAGTCAAGTTTATTTTGGATGTAGTTAAGAAGAAAAATTAATTTCTCTAGTTGTGGTGAATTGAAGATTGACAGGAATCCATATTTGCCTGCAGGTAGCATTAAACCACAGTACAGTCATACAAAACATTTATATATTGGCAGACTGGAATTACTTTTCAGCTAAGAAAGTGGAAAGAGAAGCATATTCATGTTAAGCTTTTAAGGAACACAGTCTAGGATTTAGGTATGTTCTCTCTTTAAATGTTTGCTTTCTGTGCTTTCTTTTGTGTTTGCTTTATGTTTTTCTTGAATTTTTTGTTTGATTTTTGTTCTTCCCCCTTCCGTGGTAAGTGTATTACACCTGAAATGTAGCAGCCAAAACTGGTTTAGTAGGAGCACAAAACTGTTTTTTACAACTGACTGCGTTTAGTGGTTGGTGCTATTTTGCAGATCAAGGATTATAGTAATCATTATAAGGTGAAGGCCAAATCCCATTCTATTTACTCATGTAAGTAATCCCACTAATTTCAGAAGGACAAATAAGTCATCGTGACAGAACTTTGCTGAAACAGCCAGCCCATAATATAAAGAAAGGTAAGATACAGTAGGAATCCATCATAATGATTTTTTTTTTCTGCAACAGGAAGCTGTAAACATTATTTCAATAACATTTGCTAGGGACAGCACCCTTTTTCATTAAAAAAAATTAGCAAAAGATCAGGAAGAGTCCTATATCCTTATAATCTAGGAAAAGTATGATCACAATTGGACTTTATATAAGATGTACAAGAAAATTTATCTATATTTCTTGTTACCAGTTGGCATTTTGATAATGAGCCATGCTAGGAATAATATGTGAAAATAAAGTGAGCTTCTGAAAGGTAATGTGGACTAACATTGAAAAGCCACAGGCAGTGGTAAGTCAGGTTTGCTAATGCATCCTGTTGCTTTCCAATTAAATGAAAGGCTAAAAATTCACTTTTCAGGATCCTTGGTGAATCACCATATGCCTTTTGTTCCAAATAAATTTCCTCTGATATTAATTATGTATGAAATAAAGAGCCAATATAGTATAGGTTAGGAACCCAGTCCAGGGCCAATTGAAAATGGACAGAGGCTATTCTCAAAAGCTTTTGGATCAGGGCCTGTGTATACTGCATAGCTCCAGATGTCATTATCTCTGTTGAAATATATGTATGGAATGAAAAAATGAATCATATAGCAAGGTTTTGATTATGTTCAAGAGTATTCTTCTCATAAACAAGGTTGTTATGCACTTTACATTAAAAATAACGATGGAATGAAAGAATAATGCAAACAACAGAAAAAGATATGTATAGCACAGCTTTTCGAGGGTTCAGTACCTTCAAGACTCCTGTTCAAGTTGAATGAGTAGTTGAACAGTAGAAATACCTATTAGTTCAAAGAAAGCAAATCCTGGCAGTATCAAAAGCTGATTTTAAAGGAGGGAAGCAGAGACGGAAGTGTTTCACTCATTCCTTAACCAGACTTTGTACAGCAGCTGAAAGTCCTTCCTTACTGTCTTCTCCCAGGGTCATGGGCTTGAAAGTTTTGTCCAAAGTATCAACCTTGTTTGAAGATCTACTCTCCTTGATTAACAGTGGGCAATTTTGTATATACTTTTAAAAGTTTTTGTTACAAATTTTCTTAAATGACAGTACAACTTAAAATGAAACTGTAATTTCTAAGACTGAGATTGGAATATATTGCTATTTTAGGCTTTGTCTTGGTCAGAGAAATTAATTCTGTACATTGATTTGCTCAGAGCTTACTTGGGTATATTTAACAAAACTTTGTGCGAGTGATGACAAAATGTGTCTCCAAGTAGAATATCACATTATCTTGGATTAATGAAATGACCTGGTCTTTTCCTAAAGAGGGAAAAACATTTCCTTAAACCACTAACACATATGGTCAAAGAGACTAGTACTGGAAGCAATAATATTTTCTCCCAAGGAAGTATTGTTGAGCTCTTTGTGTGGTCTGCATCTTTTAACAATGTTCAGATGCTACACTGTGGTCTGTATTTCTACTAATGCAGTAAAGGTTGTGAAAAGCCTCTGGGGAATTTATGACATATTTGATTTTGGTGAACCATTTCTCCATATTTGCCCAAGTGGAATATTTTTTATTTCAGAAACTTAGTTTGGCAGTCCCATGTGTATCTGCTGAATCCTGGGGTACACACTTCGTTCTCACGTTGGCCAAGAGTCTATTATTCCAAAATTAGTTTTCTGGCAAAAACAATGTACACAAGTTATGCATACAAAAGCATGAGCAGGAAATGCCTTCTGCTATCATGGGTGTCTGTGACAACTTCTGTGGAGGAAGGGTTTGGTTTCTATGCCTGTTTTTGTTTTATGATTAATAAAGAAAAGTGCTTTTTTACTCTTCTGTGTGCATAGTTTTTTTTAATAGGTTTAGCAGGTATTTTAGGACTGATGCTTGTTTCTCCCAATCTCTTTTTTAATCAAATAGAGAGCAGATTTATTCTTGCTTGGAATAGTAGTTATCACACTACCCTGGAAGTCACACCTGGGCTTCCTTTGCCTCAGTGTATTGTCTGCTGCCTTCTCTCATATGCTTCACTAGGACAGATTTTAGTTGAATTTCATTAAAAGGGACCTATAGGAAACAAAACCAGGTTAATGTCTTCTCCAAAATGAATTACAAATGAGATTACCATTTTAGTTCCTGCCTCAAAACTTTTACTCCTGGCACTAAATAATGTCTTTTTCATACTTTAAATTCATGGTGCATATTCATGCACAAAGATCTACTGGCAACCAAAGGATTGTATAATCATCATGTAGGAATGCCAACGTAAGCATCAACTTCATGTTTATACCCATTGCCTCTACAGTAAATATATATAATTTTGTGAGTGGTAAGATGACAAAAGAAGAAAAGTTTAACAGAGTTAATGGAGTTGTGAGAAGTGATGATAAATTTTGATGCAACCTCAGGTGTCTCTGTCTGTATCCTTTGCTTTTTCCTCTGCATAGGACCACCTCCTTTCTGCCTGATCAGTCCAAAAAGGAATACATCTCCCAAATAAAGCAGAGTTTTTCATCAGTTGATGAAGCTACTGAAGTTAAATTTTACATCTGAGGATGGGCTTGTCATGTTGATTAGTACTCCACAGCTATCTGTCTGTTATTTGAGCAGATGTAGCAGATTTTTATAAGCTATCTACCTGGTTTCTGAGTCATAATTTCTGAAAAAAAAGAGACCCCGTATCACAATTTAATATTTTCAGTGATTAAAGATAAAAAACTTCATGCTAGGATTTCTCTAAAATACCCCCCAAAGCTGCATGTAGAGACTAAGTCTGTAACCACAGAAAAGAAAGAGCTGGGAAATGTATAGAATAGATAGAGCTTACAGCAGCATGATGGGTTCTGTTTATTGGAGTATGAAAGGCTATTGTACATTATAGAGATTATGGGGTAGTTTTCAAAACACAAGACTGGGAAAAGCAGATAAATTAGATAACATAATTAGGTAACATAACCTATCACGAAGTTCCAGATAGCTTTAGTAGCTCTCAAAGTAAAACAAAGGTAGAATTTGTTCAATAACTAAGTAGCCCAAAGCTAGGAGGGTGGTCTTGGCCAGCAAAATGAGTAATATGAGCAAGTAAAGAGCTGGATCCTGCATGAAATACTAGTGCTACAAGCAGTGGGGAACAAGGTGTATGTGTAGAATCAGGCCCTCTTGAAAAACAGCCTTCTAGGAAAGCCATTCACTTATATGGGCAAATATTTGTCATCTTTCTTCTTTAGATCATGGAATCTGTTATCCCTAGGGCCAGGGAAACAATTTTATAGCTCTTTTGTTTTTCTACCGTCCTTATTTGAGCATATTCCTTTGACTGTGCTGTGTTTCATTCAAGAGAAAACAGCTTTGTGTTTCCAGTGCTATGATGTTCAGTCAGTTACAAAAGCAGCAGTATTCATTGAAGAACTTAATTCATTTGCTCAGGTACCAATCTCTAGGTAGTTTAGAGTTTATCAGGAGAACATATTTACTGTTATTTGCTATTTTAAAATCCACCCTCAGATCCACATCCAGATGCATGCATTGTTCAAAACTTATTAAAATGGAGCTACTTCTTAGTAGAGGCAGAACATAACTGGTATTCATCTTTACTAAAGACAGAGAAAGGAACTATTTTGGGAAGACAACAATCTGATAGTAATTAGACCTGAACTGTTCTTTATCTGCCCTTAAGGCTTCCAACATCTTAGAAAATGGTACAGCACTTACTCTGGAAGAAATGAAGTGTTGCATTTCATTAATTCTTTAAAGTTTTTCAAACAGTACCATCACTGGGAAAAAATCTAATGGGTGTCCTGGAACTTGTCAGGAGGTTACATGAGGTGTAAAATCACCAGAGCTTTTTTCAGTTGTCTTACAAATGAGTACTTGAGAGGTGTTCTGGAAAATTTGTGTTGCTTCTTGTATTTCATTATTTCCACAGGCCATAGTAAAAGCCACAGTGATTTAGCTACTCTGTTTAACCCCAGATTTCCTCAGGGTACAATATCTATAAACTTGCTCCATCTCAGGATCGTTTGTATCCTTATGTGACAGTTTCCCTTCTCTCAGCTTGAACCATTTGGGCTTAGACTCCTGAAAAGCCCATAAATATTTCTTGTAGATACCAGCCAACACATGGTCTTTGGCCTTTGCAAATGTTTCAAGAATGTTGTTGAATGGTTATGATTTGAGCATCGTGGATTTTTCTGACTATATTGTTTTGGATCATACTTTCAACTAATTCAGAGATGCAGGTTAAAACATAATTTATTATGTAAAATTGTCACCATGTGCTCTTCAAATATCAGATGGATGACTGCATAAATTAGATCATTTAGGAATTTCAGAGCATGTTTTACATTGAAATATGTAAAATCAAAATGGGAGAGAATCAGAACTTCATATTTACCTTTATAAACTATAAAAATCTTACCCATGAAGAATATAATGGCCAAAACATTTTTAAATGTGTACAGTGCAGGGCAGGACTAATCTAGCAAAGGTATTTTTTTTCATCTTTCAGCTTGAACTAATGTGCTAAGTATTTTTCTATAAGGGCAGAGCATTAAGAAGTAAGCCTGAAAACCATAAAGACTAAGGCAGTAATTGAGGCATTTTAAACTAATATTAGAAAACAATACATCTGTGTTGATTATAATTGAAAACATGTACTCAAATATATGTCAACAGATCCTGGAGCTGAATTTCTGGGAGGCTAATTAGTTTCATAGTTGCTTGCTGAATTGGTGTCATAAAAAATACAGAAACCAGAAAATGTTGAGAGAGGAATGTGCAGAAGTCTAATAATCAAAACCGGATATTCACTCGCAATAACAAACAAAGAAGAAATCTTTCATCTTGAAAGACAATTGTTTGGTTTTTTTTTATAATTGCCTCCTGGCAATTATAAAAGAGTGTGAAGTATAGCAATACTACATGGTTGATTTTTTTTTCTTTGATTTTTGTGGTTTTTTTTTCACCTAATGTACTTCAGCTCAGTTGTGTGCTGTGCAGGAGGGATGGCAGGTTAAATCTTGTGTTCGGTCTACTCAGAACACTTCTGCATCTGGGAATACCCCGGATAGGATAGAGGTGTCAAAGCTCCAGGAGCAAGCAGCAGTAGAAGCACTGAAATCTTCAGCAGAAATTCTGGGCATGGCTCTGGGTGGCACAATGGGTATGTGCATTTTTTGTAAAGTAAATTTTCTCAATCCACAGCATCCTTGTTATTGATTAATTTACTGTTCTTTGAGGGGATAAGAAAATATACTGTATGAAAACATAAATTCCTAAAGGTGGCACTTCTGTCTAAGGGGTGAAAGATCTTAATTGCTGATTAAAAGTTTGTTTTGTTCAAATCAAATATTGTTCTAAAATGAAAGATTGATGTTTAAAAAAGCAGTGATCTAGTTAGATGTTTTTGGAACTTCCCATTTGTTACTTACATGAAACAATTTTCTTTTTATGAACTTACCAACTGCCTCAGTTGATCTAAATTACAATAAATTTATGGGAAAAAAATGTTAGTAAATTTTAAGTTAGTTTTAATGCTGATTTGTTTAGGAGGATTTTGTATCCAATACTATGGAGACCAATAGAAATTCTCAAAAGTTGAGCCTGAAACTCGGTAAAGAGAGAAGAGGGGAAGGCACTACTCTGCCAGTTTGTCACTTAGATTGTGGCAGTCTTCTAAAGCATCCAGAGCTGTTTTGCCTGCCTAGATTCTCTGTAGGCAAAATGTGTTTGGAAACTCTGGCGGGTACATCCACACAACTCTCTCCCATACATGAGAAACAGTGGCTTCAAAGGAGCTGTTCTGGCTCTGTTTCTTAGAAGTTGTCATCCCAAAATGTTCTAGCAATGTATTTTTGGAAAAGACTTAAATTAGGTTAAAATTTCCTATAACTATTATATTTCTAATTCATTGTATGAAGAGGAAAACAACATAAGTAAACAGTCCTTTCTTGCTCAATGGTCTGTTTATGTTTTGAGTATGAAACACAATGTAATATTTCATTTTGGATCTAAATAATTTAATTTTGCAGGTCTTACCATTGCAAAATGAATTGAAACCTCTGACCTTCCTCAGCCTGTAGCTGCATTTCACAGTCTGGTTGGTTTGGCAGCAGCAACTCTTACACGAATGGCCAAGTACGGAATTGAATATCCACACCTTGATATTCATCCTTCTGCCAGCCTTCTCAAAATTGTGGCATATCTGGGCACTGTATTGGGGTGTAGTTTCAGTGCTTCTTTAGTGACTTTTGTGAAATTGCTGGGTACTCTACTGTTCTCTGTCATATGAAATTTAGAATGCAGCTCACTAGAGGCCCTTTTCTGTTTTCCTCAAAATCCAGTTGGCTCCTAGGAGGAGCCAGGGCATAATTATCTTAGGCCCTTTACAAGGGAAGCAGTCTTACACAATTTAGCTTAACAAATTTGGTAGGACTGGAACACAAGGAAAAGGAGGTTAGTGACTTTGGCTTTTGTGTTCATTAGGAGAGATGCTGATGTTGGTCTCAAGGATTTCTTTTTTCTGGATTTGCTAAACAGTATTTAACAAGTCTGACTTAGATTCCTTAGAGCTTTATTCCTAAGAGACTCATGTGAACAACTGTTGGCTAGAGGAATTGCAGTAAGAGATCTTTTAGATCCCTAAGTAGCAATTGTTTCTTACTGTGAAGTCATCCAGTTATTCAAACTTCATGTTCTGCATAATTACTGTCCTATTTGATATTTCAAAGCAATCATATCAAACTGCTTTTGTTTTCTCATAATTAACAAGGCTGATAGAAGGAGTTACAGACGGTGACAAGAAAAGGAGCTGGAGCACTTCCATTTCTGAGAATTCCTTCCAAAAAATTCCTAAATTTTTGTCTTTTAGCTGAAATTCATGGATCTTTCCTGCAGCTAAACTAATCACCAAGAAGACCAGTATCTTTGGTATTTTTATGCTGTACCCTGTCCTAATTCTTAGTGCTTTAGCATTAAAAATATTTTAGTGCTAAAGGCAATACAGCATTAGAGCAGCAACACTCACTTCCAGGTGTGCTGAACTCGGCACCATTTCTTCCTTGGGCACCACTAGCTGGCTTGCTGACAGCATCCATGGCTAGCATGATCAATTTTTGCTTTGGGTTCAAGCTGCACCCCTGGATTAGTATGCACTCCTGATATTACAGGATTCTCCTGAATTATGCTAAAAGTCTCCAGAGAGCAATTCTTGAACCGTTTCATTGCAAATGGAAGTTTTTTGCACGCACATCCAGCACTTGCTGAGTACTCTCCACAAGGGAGTCTTGCATGTCAATGGAAAAAATTGGCATAAACTATGAGGAATCAACAAAGCACTCTGCAGAATGTTTATCTAGCCCTATAGAAATTCCTTAACAAGTCTGCAAGACCTCGTAGGATCCCACAAACCACACTGCAGAGATCCAAAACTTTCTAGCCAGCAGCAGTGCTGTAAAATAAGCAGTGGATGTTTATCTAGTCAGATGTATATGTAATCCTAGCCATTGCTGTAACTGTGGACTGGTTTTGGAAAGAAATAAGTGAGTAAGGATCTTGTCCTGCAAAGTAAAAAATGATTTCGGCTCCTATTATGCCTGCATAATCTTTGAGCAAAACTTCTAAAGGCATATTTGCTATATTTGCATGACCAAACCCAATAGAGGTCATAGGTAACAATCTTCTGGGTGATTAAATGAACTTTCATTTGCTTTTATTTCACTTCGTAAATATTTTAGGAATGATATAATTTCTTGAAATATTAATTCAATTTTTATTTCCCTTATGTGGTGCATACTAGATTGCAGGTGCTGACAGCTGTAGGTGGGGCAGCTATGCCCATTATTCAAACACCGAACAGTCACTTTGGCTAAGCCTTGTGTGCAGAAGGTTTTCTTGACAACAGTCTTGACAATTGTGGGCGTCTTGATTGGTTCCCCTGGATGGAGCTATCCTGTTGTGCATTGTGTGTGCAGTAAGGAAATTCCACTAGTTGTTTCTCTTTTCTGTGTGAAAAAAGACAAAGGCGTCTACTTAGGAAACTTTTACAAATAAGATGTTGCAGGAGATCTTGCAGCCACTGGACTGGCTCTGTGACAGAATTTTACTCATATTGGTAGTATAAAAAATGAAGTTATGACAACTGGATATAGATGTCTGGTGGGTTTTCCAGAATTAAAATTTGGCAAGAAAACTCCTAAAATGCCAATGACAGTAAAGAAATCAAAATATGGCTGGGTTTCATGATGTGTAACATGTCAGACAGAGATATCCAGCCAACTGAAGGATTGCAAGCAATATATATGTGCTAGGAGAACTCTTCCTTATTTTTGCCCTGCTTTTTAGGAGCTCCTTTACCCAGAGCTCAAGCATTTCCATGTGGCACTTCACTGAACAGTGTGAATGTGCTATCAGTTCAGTTCGGGCTGGTCACACCCTGGGTCATGACTGGCACTCACATGTTGGCATAGAGTACAAACCAGTGGCCTTGAGACAGTTGATTCCTTCTGATTGAAGTGGTGATCTTGTGCCATAAGAGAACTTGCACAGTTTTGCACGAGTTCCAACCCTGCTGTATGTAAACAGTTCCTAGTACACTAAATCTGGCAACTGAATTTTAAAAACAACTAGAAAAAACAATAATGTGATTTACTTGTGAAACCAGCCATGTAAGTTAATATTTTATAAAACACTGAATGGCCTTCACTGAAAGATCTCACCCAGCAACCGGCTTTAAGGAAGTGCGAAATGTGCTGTTTCATAACATGCGAGATGGGAAATGTTATTTAAACAAAGAACATCTTTGTTTCACTAGCAAAAAATGTTAAGGTAGTTTAGGGAGGAGAAGAGAAATAATTTTAAAATGTCTGAAAAACAAAGTTTTCTCCAAAGCGTATCTGAAAACCTGTTTGAAATGTAATTTTTATGCCAAGTGGGATCCTGAAGCTTTAAAAAAAAAAGGCAATGCAATATTGAACTGTTGAACCGTTTCTGTATCAGCTTCACAGCTTGTTAAAGTAAACTTTAATGAGCTGAAAAATAATGCAGTCTGACTTCCCAAATAAACTACATGGGAACTTACAGCAAATGAACAAATGAACTATTTATTTTGGGATTCTTTTAATGGACTTGGAACTGTTGTTTTGACCAATATACTCGTTCAATACCTTCACATTTAGGCTTAGTCTTTGCCAAATGTCACTTTTGGGTGGATATGGTACAGCATCTACAGCAGGAAGGAAACCTATGGAATTTGTTGGAACTTGCACTGTAGCTGGAATTAGACTAAGTTATTGAAGAGATAAAGGAGTCTGATTCTATCATTACCCTGGGTGGGAGTTCAGATATTTGCTGTTCAAATTACTCAACCCTTTCCAAGCTACCTCATGTCTTGAGTAACACTGAATATTTTACTGTTCACATTAATCATGTCAAAATCTTGTTCCCACTTCCTTTGAGTCTATCCAATTCCCACTTGCAATCCAAATACTAAAATTTTTAAATACCTCTTGTCTCCTTACATGCCACCTGTATCTCATCTGTTGTTAGCAGTCATTCCTTTCTTGGTTTTGCCCATAAATACAGACCTTTACAATTATTAGTCAGCTTCAGAGCATACATCTTGGTAGTACTACAGTGCTCATTGTTCTGTAATGATACAGCATAAGAAAAAAGGGTTAATCAAGGCCCTAAGAATAATTTCATCAGGTTTACACGATTTGTCACATTGTGAAATTTTGAGGTTTTGCAGTTGATGTATATTCCACCTCCAATGTAAGTCAGTCCTGTTCTTTTTGATTAGACCTTAATGAATAATGACTCACTTGATGTCTGTGAGCTCTTCTGGGAGTTTTCCTCATCTTAAAAAATAATTGGGGATTGGGGATAGTAGAAGTACAAAGAATTGGCTGCAAACCTAAAAGGTTTTGGTTTTTTACCCTTTGCATAGTACCGGTTTAGAGCAAAGAAATGTGAGATGAAGTTACTGAAGTTACTTTACTGGGCCTCCTTCATTGTGTTAATTCTCATTAAAAAAACCCTCCCAAGCTTGCTTTTCCTAAAAATGGGTAACCCAGCACTGCCAAGATTTACACAGGGTAATCAGCTATTCAGTCTGAGATTTCTCTAAGAATTGCAAGCTTTGGCCAACATTCATTTTCAATTGCAACAATAACAAAAAAGTTTGTGTCATGATGTTTCAGGACAGTTTAATTTCTGTAGCAAAAATATACATGGAAAATATTAATGGAAATCAGGAAACATTCAGTTTTCATGCATCCCATCTACAGCACAGTATAAGCCAGTAAATTGAAATGTGCCAGCTAATCTTTCATAGTAAAAAATTGCAAATGCCTATGAAGGCATGTGAACAAAAGACAATGGTTCCAAATATGTAGCAGAAAATCCTTAAATATAATAGTTTTTGTATGCTGGATTGCCTGAAGCAATTGAGCACTTGCTATGTAGCCAGCTGAAATGTTCTGCACCTCTGCTGAAACCCGAGGGGAAACCTGGGTCTTCTGTGCCCTAAGTCCCAGGAGCTGGAGGTGCTGTACATCCCTGCAGCTGGAATGAAGCTGACTTCTCCAGCTGACCCAAGAATACAGTTGGCTTCTTTCAGAGGCAGCTGCATGCAGCCTGTAGCCAAATCAATGGGTCATCACGATGAGGGGCCTCTGAGAGGAGAGGGATATGGAAAAAAAGGAAGAGAATTGCCAAAATGCCTCCCCCAGTAAAGCAGGCCGCTGTAGAAAGTAATGTCAAGTGCAGTTCATTTGGTATACTCACATTAAAAATATCCAACAGAAAACACTCGAAGTCCTAGAAATTTGTTATTAGTCAAGATGTTGATATACTTTTCCCCTGAAGATTAAAGAAATTGTTTTTAAAAGGGTCAGAGGCTTTACTTGTAATAAAATAGTGAATTCCAAGTAGAATACTGCCTTGTTAAAAACATACACATAAAAAATTCAATGTTTAGGGTGTTAATGATTTGTGTTTTTAATTTTGACTCACTTAATGGTCTCTTTTGGATTTTTTTTGGTATAAGTCCTAAGTTTGTAAGGATTGCAAATATTTTCTAATATATTCAACACTGCATAAGTAAGGAAGGCTGTAAGAACTGTGATAATTTCTCTGGAGATGCATATGAGCTGCAGCATTAGGAGGAAAGGCAAAGATGGCTCTATACTACTTCTGCTTTTCACTTCCTTCTGAGGCTGCCAACTATTAAACTAGAGACTATGTAGGCCACTGACAGGTGGGGATCTGGTAATTTCAACAGCACCTTTTCAGATCTTTATATCACCTTGCACTGACCATATTTCCTTCACAGAAATATTTTTCACTGCTTTATCTGGTTTAGAGCTGCTTTGCATCGCTGGACCCAGCTTTAATGGATGGGAGCCAAACTAGATTATTTTTGTTCTAAGCAACTATGCAGGAGATAGCTCATAAAGGAAGATCTACAAACTAAGTTCAGTACCATGGGATCTTGAATTTATTGCTTCTAGAAAACTCAATGTCAAATGTTTTCAGCTGATAATCTTAAAATGTTTGACTCATTGTTTATTCTATAAACTCAGATTGGAAAGACAAGATTATGTATCTGTGTTTCATAAACATCTGAAATAGGTGTATCTTCATTGCTGTCAATGAGGATAATCTGCTTGTGTTGGTGTATTCGATGCCGTAAGTTTGTTGACATTACATTTGCATGCACTTTGGGAACTTGGGAACAGCAGGGAAATCAGACATTTCTGTATTAGACTGCTTTTATTCCCTACTTTATTTCCAAGTAGACTTATGCTTGCCCTAGACCTGGATGTTGCTCTCCATGCAACAGTACACTAAATTCCTTTGGCTCATGCCCCTCAGTCACTTGGAGGACTGTTCCAAAAAGTAGAAAAATGGTACAGCCAAACATTCTTCTCTGGTGTCCAGGCTCCTGGGAGGCATAGCCAGCCCTGTAGTTAGAAAGGTAAAGAGAAATGGAAGCTCTAACATGGTGCTGATTTTAATACAGACTCTAGGAGACTAAACAGATGTGCAGACCATTAAGCTTGACTTTACTGGGCAAACTGAACAACTCTGAAAAAGAAAAAAATTCGGTAGGCACATGGGTATGTTGGGCAGAGGGATTAGTGCTACTTGTGCAGATATTTCACAGCCTATTAGAGTTCCTTGAAGGATTCAATGAGCATGAGGAGGACAAGGGAAATCTATTTGATACTGCTGATGCTCTAAACGAAATCCTGTATTTTTATCAATAGTGTCGCTCTAGAAATATACTTTTCATGACCAGCATGGCTAGAGGTTTTCGGAATTATAAGCAATTTTTAGAGCTGTGTTCTACTCTCTTAAGTGGTAGAATCTGTTGAATTACTAAAATGTTAATTCTTGGTGCTACAATGGATTGGGTGTAAATGGAGTGCTCCTTGCATGCAGAGCCATGGAACTGAGAAGCTGATCAGAACAGATACTAGAGGTTTGGCCTGTAAGTGAGCAATGTTGAAATACTCTATGTGGTATAACATAATGCACGTCATCCTCGATCCCACACATGTGCTCTATTTAGTGACCTCACCACGGCCTTGTGTAACACTGCCTCTTAAGTCTTAGGAGTATTTATTTCTATGATATCTTGCATAGAGAATGCATGAAATTTTTTTAATAGTTTTCATTAGCACATGGAACTGCCAAGATTGGATTCTAGGTTTAAACACCAACAGATGGATTTAATTTTTTCATTCAGATGAAACAACAAACTGTCATCATTTATTGTATGCTTGATTAATGTGCTTTGGTGTTGTCTTGATAACTTGAAGCAGTGGCTTTTCCTTTCATAATAACACATTTGTTAATATATTTCCTTTTTGTCTGAGATACAGATTTGGCTCTGATCACTGGTGCAAATGACACAGTAAACTCAGCAGCACAGGAAGATCCCAATTCTGTTATCAGTAGCATGCCAATACTGGAACTCTGGAAAACAAAACAAGGTACTGAAAGACAGAGACAGAGTTTAGTACAGAGTTAGTTATGATTATTAATTTCTTACAATAAAAGTGCCAACATATAGAAATATAAACAAGAAATGTCTCTTCTAAATCAATGCCTCAAAGATGAATATACATAGGCACATGTTTAGCTGAAAATGACCACTGCCTATACAGAGGGGGAAGAACTTTGCAGAGGCCTAGAAAACCAAATCCTGGCCATTGCCATCAGACCATCCGTATGTTGGAATAGCTTAAATATTGCATGTTACCTTGATTGATTGAATCTACTGTGCTGGTTTTCATGGGCTTCAAAAATTCAACCTTTTGTTTCGTTTCTTATTCCATTATTTTTTCAATGAATTATTTTAAAATGAGCAAAATCAGCTCAGCCATGCCTATCTTAGAGAGCATTCTGCATTCAAGAGTTTGACACTATAATTTTGTTGGCAAATTCCCTGGCAGCTGCTTCAGGCATTGATTTCAAACCAGTTTCCTGGAAAACGTAAGAAATATTCAAAGAGAAGAGGAAGCTTTTGGTGATGTAAAGGTTTCTATGTTATATTTTTTGCCAACACAGTCATGATAGAATAGAATGCAAGCACTTTTGTATTCTTAACCAACACAGCTACACAGATCAAAACCAACATTGTAACCACACTCAGACATGCCTGAGGTTAAAAGAGGAAGTAACCTGATCCAGCTGCTTCAAGTAGACTGAGGTGTGCTACATGATGCTTCTGACAATTGAAGCTATATCAAGTTGCTTCCTTGTCTGCCGTAAACATGAAAAAAGAAAAATATTGTAGCATTGCTTCTGCCCAAAGGAAACCTGTGAACAGAAAAACTATTCTGCATGTTTCAGCTGCATAGACTAATCACTATAAAATGCAGTTTCAGGTCAGCTGAAATTCATGTTGCATTTGGCAAATAACTTAGTCATGAAACTGAACCCTCAAAAATAATTTTTAAGCAAAATAAAACATTATGATGTTCTTGAAGTACAGAATTTTTCTTTAAAATTAGGAAATGAAATGAAGGCTGTTTCAGCTTGAGCAAACTTCTTTGGCTGGAACCTGAAGTATTGCTCTGTACAAAAGAAAAAAAGGATGCTTTTTTAAATTTAAAGGAGTTTGATTCTCTTCAGTTCATTAGTATCCATCTCCAAAGCAAATAATTTCAGAAATTGCACTAAAGCTCTTGGATTTCATGCCAGTTAAACTGGCTTATGGGCTCAGCTTCATAGATAAGACACTTTTATTCAGAGGCAGAAATTACTTTTACAGGTAAGGGAAGTGCAGTGCACAGGATCAGAGAAGGAGCAGGACTCAGTCTGGGGTATGTTGGTGTGGCACATTCTCTTCTGTTCACTCTCCTGCAGTATGTTTCTAAACATCCTATTGCAACACCAGTGGTCTGAGAAATCAGCAGTAAAATAATGTGGCAACCGCACCAGTATTGCTAAAGTTGGACAAAAATTTCCACTTTCCATGAGGTGAAAATACAGTCTGCAGTCTGTTTTGCATTAGAGAACTAGTTCCCACCTCTTACTCTGGAACTTCAGAATTATTTGAATTTATTTCTGGTAGATAGGAGTGAAGCAATCACACCACTCTAAATAGTTTTACTTTAATATGATATACTACTTTCAAAATTCGACAGTATCTCATTTCTCTTCTGAATCTGTAAAATGGCAGCTATGTTTTATCTTGCCAAACAAGTGAGCAGGAAGAATGTGGTAGATTTTTCATATAAACACTTCCTTTAAATGTTCGTATTACTAAGTTTGGCCAGTCACAATTAACATTCTTAATGACAGCATTAGAATTTTACTAAAGTGGTCTCCCTCAAGACAAGGAATAACAGTTTATGAACTGTGTTGAGTCCTTCAGTACCTTACTAGGTGGCCTCATATTCTGTTATCAGTAGATCAGGAGTGTAACTGCCACATATTCTGATCTTAGTGGGAAAGCTTTCCTGTTGTAATTGTGCTGCAATCATCATTAACTTTTGTGTCCCAGAATACTCTGAGAGACAAGTTAATGGCACCTGGGAGTGTATTAACTGCATTACAGTAAACTATGGGAAATTAATAGGAAGTTTCCCTCCCTTCTTTTGGCACTTTTGAAGGTAGGAGTAGGTAGGATGGATTTTCATATCACATTATATTTTATACAAGTATGCTATCACCATCATTTCTGTAGATTGATTTCTAAAGCATTCAGGCACTGAAACACAGTGAAACAAGAACCGATCTTTGTATTACTCTGCAGTTGGGCCTGAAGAAGACTGTGGAAAACCAGATGGACTCAAAAATTGCAAGAAGCAGTAGCAAAGGATTTAAATCAGGTAAGATTACAAGTGCTTTGGGAGGTTGTGCTGTAGATTCCAAGTTGGCATCTCTTTTCAATCTCAATGTATCTTTACCCCATGCACTGACATGACCTTCTATTCAACCTTGGCTTGGATGACATTTCTGCTACCTTCCAGGAAAGAATTGTTTTTTGTAGCAGCTCCCTCTCTTATTCATTTTGAGAAAAGGATTAAATACTCCCTCTGACCAAGCTTGCAGGCATGCTAAACTGAAGCCACTTCATGCTCCTGGCCAAACAAAGAACAAAAATACCCACAATAAGCAAAAGCAGATGGCTTCGGTGGCAGGAAATGAATGAGGCAGACTGCAGGTAAAATGGTTCTCTGAACATCGCGGAGGCTTGCACTGACAGGTTCTTTGTTATCTGGGGCCTCCCCACAGGAGGCCAGATGTCTTCTGTTGTGAGAGGAGATAGAGATGCTCTTCCTTTTCCTCCCCCTTTAACTTATGGCTGTTTAAGTTACTGCTAATGGAAGCAGAAGCCTGTTTTTCCCTCTTGGTCTCTGATGTTTTTGGAAACAGAAGAGATAGTGAAGGGATATTCTGATACGAAAGAAAAGGCCCAGAACTGGCCTTTACCTCCCCATGACCCTTAATTTAAAGAACAGAGAGGTCAGTGCTGCTAATTGCACTTGAAAGGATTAACCACTTGATTGCTTTCATTTAGTGGAACAAAATTTTTCTTTAGTCTTGAAGCTGGGGAAATGTATCAGTCGTACTGAGATGCTTTCGGTGTGAGATGGATGACTTGGTTTGGCTTCTTATACCAACATCAAAATTAAATAGAGGATGTAAATATTTTTATATATATGAGAGAAAGGGCAACTACATCTGCTGCTCAGACAGGACAGATTTGCAGCAGAAGTGACAAAAACCTCCTTCCTGCCCCCATAAAAGGTTATCAGAGGAACAGCAACAGACCATAACGAATTACAGATATTAGGTGTGCCTCTGTCCCTTGGTTTAACAAATGACTCTTGCATTATACCGAGGTTGCACTGGAAGAAAAAGAATCTTAACCCAATTTCTTGACACACTGTGCCAGATTTAAAATCCTTTCTGTACATTAATTTCATCTGAGAATTAAAACTAATTTTCTTTTGGAAAAGGTTCTTAATTCCCATTGTTCAAATAAAGTGAGGTACACAAAACTTAAATTTGGAAACAATTTTTCACCTTATGAAACTATTTTCCAAAAGTAACAAAGAACAGCTTATACAAGCTTTTATCTGACCTCTGCTTCTTAAATAAAAAACATGTTTCCAGGGAAATGTGTCTTGGAAGTAACTGCCTCTCTCCCCCCAGATTTTTCTCTCTGGTTCTTGTAAAACATTAGGTCAGTGGGTTAATTTTATTTTTGTTTGCTTAAAGTGGGTGAAAGTTTCCTTCTTAAGCTATTATACTTGTGTAATTAAAAAAAATACAACAATCTTTGTTTAAGAAATACAAGAACAGATGGAAATGTCAAAAGACTATCAAAATTCATACCAAAGGAAATAACATTAATAATTTTAAAAAGCCAAAATAACCTCTCAATAGCAATAAGAACCAAATGAGTAGGCAGTGTTGTTTCAATAGCACTGAGACAAGACTGCTGATTTTTCTCATTGCTTGGCACATTAACTCAATATATAGGTAGATATAAAAATTATCTTTCTCATTCTGACTTCATGCCTGTGTTTCCTGGGGTGCTGTTCATGCACATTTCATGTGCACTCACATAACATAACCAGCATTTTGTTCTGCAAATGGAGATATGTTTTTGTTGTCCACTGAGATGCATTTTTATATGCACTTCTGCAGAAAAGCATACAAATATGAAGTATGATGCAAGACAGTGTATTTGTATCTTGTGTTTGAAGCAATATTAAGATTTCAGTATCTTGAAGCATTAAAAACTCAGTACAAACTAGCTGTTTGAGCCTGGATTGCTCAGTATGGAGTATGGATTGCTGTGTAAGCATAAAAACATTTTCTTGAAGTATTTTCCAAGACACTATTTCTATACACACTTCTACAGTTCATCAGGGTGTGAGTACCCTCCTAGAGAGTATGCTACAAGTGATAACAAACACTTGGATGTTTCATTTAAAAAATAATCTATTGTAATTTTACAGTCTCTCACTTTGACAAGATATATTTTGTCTTAAGTAACACATTTATGAGAATATTCAGAAATATTTATCCATCTTATATTGTACCTCTAATGAAACATTTTTTCTACCTTAGGAATGTAATTTTTATCAGTGTATGAACTAAAATAGATTCATGTAACTCTGCTCCACAGTTGTATCTCAGGTCTATTACCTCTGCCAGCACTGGCTGTGCTGGTATAACTTGGCAAAACTACATTCACACGATGATTCTGACAGCAGCACTACACCTATGACAAAACTATCAGCACAAAGTCTTACTTATATTGTTCTAATCTGCCCCATTACTGCAAAAGGAAAAACAGAGCAGATTCACAGCCTGCCTAATTTAAGGAAGCCTTGTCAGAAACCACCATCTTTTATTTCTGGTGCCTCACATTTGTTAGGTTAGTGGTCGCCCAAATAATGGTATTATATAACAGTAATAAACAACTAAATTTGTTTGAAGAAGTCTAAAATTACCCAAGAAGTGGAGAATAATCCTAATATAACAGTACATGAATGGTACTACAGAAATCATACACTGTATAACAGTGTTTAAAGAGACCACTTTTTTATTACTAGAAGAATTTTCCAGAATTAATCTTGAAAGTATATAATTCATATTCAATTAATGTGGTCTTTCATTCTGTATTGCTGCCACTCTCCCTGGCAACTAAACACCACCTGCTCATTTCAGTAAGCCTTTGGTGCCATGAAGGTGAACTCAGTATTGCTGTGCAAACTACAAAGAAAACATCTGACGTGAGTATTAGTAACAATAAAAAGCCAGCATGCTACTTCCTTCTTACAGTTAAAAGAGATCACTCCTTATGGCAAGAGGGGTCAAATCCTCCACTCCCATCTCCGGAAATGTGCTTATCACAGTGAGCACATCAGGCCTGTAGGTTGAAGTACAGCAATATTTAGCAAAATGTAACTGTTCTCACATAAGTAACTCTCATCAGACTGCTTATCTGAGCCCTTCTACAACCTTAAGTGTGCAGGATGAGGTCTGCAGCTCCCTTCTGGACATTATTTAGAGTACAATCTGTTTCCAAAAAAATATCCCAGTTATGTTCGTGCAGTTTATTATTACAAAAAAAAGTAGTGTCATGCACCAACAGACAGTTTACTCTTTTCCTGCACAACACTTGGCATCTTTAATCAATGTATACATAAATGAAAAGAAAAAAAGCAGATTATCATATTGTCCTTTGTAGCTCTCTTTCAAAATCTCCTGATGATAGTCCACAAGGAAATAATAAATTGCTTCTATTGTGGAAAGGTATGTATCTGGTTTTCCCTTCTGATGACGCCAAAAGCAAGTTTTCCGTGTCTTCAACTCAATTTGCAGTAACCCTGTAAAGGAAAAAAGATGACGTAGATTAGACAATGTGGCTTGGTGGCCAGGATGTCAAAGGAGACTTTAGTTTTGTTATCTGACTTTGCTGCTAACCTACTCAGTGCCTGCATGAAAATAATTTCTCTTCCTGTGCCTCCATTTTTTATCTGTAAAACTGAGGCAATAATTTTATCCTCCTTTTTGGACCACTTTGGAACTCGATGAAGTGCTGCTTTAAGTCCCAGGTTACAATCTTCATACCTGCAGTTAATTAGAGGTTATCCTTTCACACAGCCCTCAGGAAATTGCAGTTGCTTCACACAGCACGGGTGAAACCCACACCTACCAAGACTCATCATGTTAATAAAATTATTATTTCATCTTTTGCAAAGTTAATACTTTTCAAGTGTAAAACAGAATCCCTCAGACTGTTAGTGTGCCTCAAGTGAGGACTATTTGCAAGAGCCAGGAACTTTTCATTTATGCTTGTTAGGTAACTGAAATCTCAGTGAAATTACTCACGAGTAAGTACGACAGCAACTCATAATTAACTTTATTAGATACTAAAAGCATTCCCACTTAAGATAAAAGAGAGAATTTGGTGCAAGCAAATCTTTAATCTATTTGTAGTCTCTGTAACTGTTCTATTATTCAGATGAATTTTAAACATGTATCTTGGTTTTTATGTTTCCTAAGATGCACAAACTATTCAACACTGAAACCACCTTAATATATGCAAGTTCAAATTTACAGGAAAAAACCCAAAGCAATCAGTTTCTTTAACAATCATAGTGATATTGCCAATAAGCTCCATCACTCACGTGATAAAGTTATCATTAACAATATGTTCAACTGTTTTATTTTCTGATCTAGGGATCACTTTTAATGAAGTAATCAATCCTAGATATTACCAACTCACGTATTTTTGTTTTCTAAAGATATATTAAGCATATTTTCCAAGATACAGGAGTATTTTGTGTCCAAGTTCTCTCAGCTTATTTTAAGACTGATGTACTCATTTGCTTTCTCTTGAAGCACAATTTACTAAATTTATTGTCTATATAAATATAGGCTTACAACACACAAAGCTTTTCTTTACATTTTCTTGGCTTCATTAATGTTTTCATTCAGTATTTCTTGTAACTTAATCTTAGTAAGTATGGCAATTACTTTTTATTTGGAATTATGAACACTCCTTTTTGAACTTTAGCATATGATGAATATTTTGTTGGATGATGACTTCATTTGCAATTGAACTGAGAAATGAAAACAGTTCTCTATTTTTCATGTATGTACAACATAAAAATGTCATCAGTTTATGCCTAAGGAAACTCTGCCCCATTCATCTTGGAAGTGAAAACTGCAATCTCTAAAAGGGGTATTAATGCAATTTATGTTCTTTATGACTCGTACTAAGGAAAGCAATGCATACACGGCTGTGTGCACTGTTACATGCAATGTGTGAATGGGTCAAATTCTCCCATACTAGAAACTGATTTACATGACACTATGAAACCTCACAGCAATCCTGAAAGGTGCTCAGGAACACAGAGGACTGCAAAACAGCTGGAAAGGAGATGTTCTAGAAAGGAGAGAGTAGCCCACCAAACCAGCATGGTCATGGGGAAACCGGAAAACATTCAAGAGCTCCAAAGTAACGCCAATTAAGACTTTTTGACTAATATATGCATAGGCTTCTGTGGAAATTTTCAGTTCCCTGGCTGCCTGTTAGTTTCCTTGAATTCATCCTCTTAAAGTAATTTTCAAATGCCTTATATTAACTTGCAACATGCAATTCTTCTAATCTTTACAGTAATACTTCAATGTACTTCAAAATACTTCAATGTAGCTGATAGAGTATGTTTTGTGTTAAACTAAATACTTATAAAAGGATTTTAATTAGCCAATACATCATACTAACATGTGGGATTCTTTAATAAACTGACTAGACAGCAAGGCAACATTCATCTTCTGTGTAAGAAAGTTTTTAAAATTCCTTGTAGGATCCAGTGTAAAGCAGTATTAGTATGCATGTGTGTATATATACACATATATAGACAGATATACACAGATATATAGATATATGGCATATAAACTTGTCAACCTGCCTCCCAGCTAAGCGCACTTTTTGCACTAATGAAAGTATTTTCAAACTCCTATTCATCTTAAAAGAAATGGAATGCTATTGCTAAATTGTTTTGTCTTTTGTGGTTTTAATTAGAATGCTTAAATGTAAACTTCTTGTAAAGAACTTAAGACAAAAACTTTATGTAGAATTACCAGTTTCTGCTTTCAGAGCTGGAAGGGTGTGGAGGGCAAGCAGCCATTCCCTTTGTATCTGAAGTAGTGAGATCATGGAAATGTCCACTAAAAACTTCAGGAGAAAGAGAACCCAAGCCATGACAAACCTGTGCTGAACCTCCCAAAATCCCTCATTTTCCTTCTTGGGGCCTGTCTGCCATCAAACATATACACAACTGGTCCCGTGGGTCCCTGGAAAGCAGGCAGCCACCTGAAAAGGCATCTTCCTGGCTTCCTTCAGAGGCCATTCAAACTACTGTTCTACTGTCTAACATGACAGCTCCCATTCTCTGAGACTGAGGAAATTCGCTCCAATGGAGAAGTGAGACAAATAAATGTGAATACTTTCTTAGTACTAGTATAATGTTTTGCAAAATAAATTATATGACATGAAAAGTAATGGAGTCTTTGGCTCAGGAAGCTCCACAGCCCTGGAACAGGCTGCTGAATCCTTCACATACACTCAGATATGGGGGTACATATAAGCTTACATGTGCTCAGGTCTGTTATAGACATATGTCCCTTAATTATGTCTGCAGCAATAACATCTCAGTATCAGCTTGTATTTTTTTACCTTGAAGTCGTTCATCAGTTATTATCTTGTTAGTTTGATTCCAGGTACTGTCAATAAATATTATTTTCTTCAGTCTAGTGCCTTCACTCCTGCTGCTTGAAATGCATTCATTTGAAGTTTTTTCTTCTTCAGGTTCTATTTTTGCTTGTTTAAGAAGTGGCTCTCTGGAACAGTCATCGTCACTAGCACAGACACCTTTCTTGGTGTACTTTTGGAGATGGAAAGCAATGTCTTTTACTGAAACTGAATTGGGGCCAGGAAATACAAGTGCTATCTAAATGAAGAAAACAAAAGAGGTCCAAGTGTCAATAAAATCTAATAAAACAACAAGAATCGTTATATTAAAGAAGTTTTCTAGCCTGTCTATAAACACTTAAGTTGGGACAAGATGAAATAGTATCTCTTAAAAATATTCTATTGTCTAATACAGTGTTAAATCCATGTTAATGAATTGAGATCCTTAACAGAGATTTTTAATAAATGTTACTTCCATGCCTCTACTACCAACTCTAACACTTCTGGTTAAAAAGATTTTTCAGCCAAGACAATGGTGTCACCCCTGAGGAAGTTCAAATGTCACTCGTCACTGCAGTATATGGGGCAGGAGGGCCATAAAGAATAATTACATTTAAATGAACATATATATATAAGTTCATAGCTCACTTTTTTTGTGCTCTATGCTGTGGTAGACAAGAGTTGCATTTTAGTTGTTTTCCTCTGTAACAGTGAGTGTTAAAATTTTTAAGGAGTTTTAAATACTGCAGCTGCTAAATATGAGCACCACATTCAACTGCTGTTTAACTTGCTCCAAGATAAATATTTTCATTTATAGGCAAAATATTTCTTCAGGTACATAGTAAATCCAATTCTCCACTACGTAAGGTGATGAACATAGAAAATTCAAGGTGGTTAAATAGTGCTGCAGTCTTTATCAGCTTTGGAGAAAAGGGTTCAGTCCAGAAGTCTGTGTTTGCACAGCTAAGCTTTGAGAGAGCACAGGATGGACTGCACTAATGGAACAGTGGCTTCCTCCCAGCAGGGCACTACCACTGCAGGAGGAAGCTGCACCTCCCCAGCATAAAGCCTGGCTATCTCTAGAGAATCTCTTACTTCATGTCTCTTCTCTCCATATTCTGGAATGCAAGGGTATTTATAAATTGTAACATCATCAGGTGCCAGGAGCTTAGCATGAACAGCAGTGCTTTTGCCATCGGTTTCATTTGGGTGTTTAATAATGTCAATCTTCAAAGGTAACTAGAGTAAAAGAAGACAAAAGCAGTATTTATCATCACATTTAAGAACATCTGTACAAAAAGTTACTCAAAATTCGGGAGAAATTCCTATGAGTGTGTAATTAAAATGTATCTGATCATTTTTGACAGGTTTAGAACTAAACTAGAGAAAAATTAGAAGCACCTTTTACATTCCATTTATGCAAATACCTAAGTAAGCTATGATGCGCTTTGGAATGCTGTCAGCAGTAGAGTGGTAAAATCTCCAGAAACAGAATCAGTAAGGTAAGCTGGATGTGCTCTTAATTTGAGCAATATAATGGTTCTAAATATGAATACTTATCTCTAATAGGTATTCACCCAACTGTGAAAATGGGTGTTTCAATGAAAATACACCTACGTTTACTAGGTCAAATTTCCAAAGTACTTTTAAAGTATTTTTATGATGCTTTCAAACTCCAGTGTCTTCAAAATGCATCTAAGATCCTAACTGATTTTGCAAAATGTCTCAGTCCTCTCTGATAGTTTCCCCAAGTGTCTTAGCTGAAAGGCATTACACTATTTGTATTTTAAGAGTAGTTACCTGAATTACAGAACCATGACATATAGGAACGTCTTTTAGGTCATAATTTATGTAAAATTCACCTTTGGTTGCGGACAAACTTTTTGTTCACAACATAATGTGTTCTGGCCAGAGTTATTAGAAACTAAACTTTCAACAACTGTGAAAACACAGTTGCATGAGAAGCTGAGTGACTTCAGCCTATATTCTCATCTAGAAGATACAGAAATGTTTATGTGAGGATTGGAACATTTTCAGTGTTTGTACATATAATTCCTCAAGTAAGAACAGTAATTTTATCTAACTGTATTTTATTCATACTTATAGCTGTGTACAAGATGAACGTCTGTAAAGAACAAGTCAGAAAAGAAATGGCTGCAGACAGACTATTCTCTGTCCACAGCAACTAAAACCTAAAAGATATTACAGAAAATCATTAAGAAATATTAACCTTCACAGTTGGAATTTCTGTGGTAGGGACAGTTTCAACAGGAACAAAGCATGTATAACAATAAAACATCCTTGAACTATTGCATCGGGGGCATTTTGATCTCCCACTCTTTTTTGCCTTCTCCAATACTTCCTGGGATGCTAACTGTAATTGTTGCAGTGGATTATCTTGAAACAATGATGCAGTCTGCAGCAGGCTTTCCAAACACTCAGTATTTCTTTTTGCTTCTTGAGCATTTTCTTCATTTAAAAGATTAGGTGAATTTAAAGACATGATTAGCTGAAACAGACAAAATGTTGTTAAACAAAAATCCAATTACTATGAACTAATCTATTGGAAATTATTCTGTATTATCCCATTTAACAAAAACATCTCATCAAAGAAGGTATTTCCTACAACCAAAAGAACCTGAGATCTACATCCTTAATTCACAGATGCACATTCATTATCCCACTCACTTAACTTCTACAGAAGTCTGTTATTTCTCTGTTGTTAACACCTGTGCCTAAAAGTTTATCAAAACACTGGTAAGCAGTGTTTACCTGGATGAGCAATCCCATTAGTCTCCAGCATGACTACTGACAAGGAATTACATGCCTACAGGACAGGAATTTGTAAGACAAAAGTTAATTGTGCAAATTTAGATCTCCATCCTAAAGTTTACTGTGTGTGGGCAAACCAAATAACCTGAATGAAATCGCTCTCAGATAGAACTTTGTGAAATAGAAGAAATTTTCCAGAAGAACTTGAGGCTGAAAAGTAACAGCTAGAAGAGGACTTTGGTGCCCCATGTACCAGATAGTAAGTGCTGGCCCAGTCTAGACTTCTGCAAGTTTGTGGTTTTTTAGTATCATTGTTGGATATTTTTCAGGCTTTCTTCAGGTGAGCTGTTATCTCACCTCTGCAGCTGGCACAGAATTTTCCCCATGTACTGTGAGCAAGGCATGAGAAACATGACCATGTGCCCACCCCAGGGCAGACAGAATTAGTGCTGCTGTAGATTCTGACTGATCACTTGGGATGCTCTCATCCTCACTGCAGCCCTCAGCCAGGAGCCTGCACTAGTTATAAAGTGCCTTTGGCACTTTGTGCTGCATCATTTGCAATGAAAGAAGTTATTCTCAGTATTTACTTTCAGCTAATTTAGGTTTAACTCTTTTCATGTCAAGGATCACACTTATGAAATGACGTAGCAAAGTCATGCTTAACAAAAACAAACTAACAGTAAGTCCTGAAATGTAATCCAAAATTAAGCGTTTAAATAAAATCAAGTGTAATAAAACTGGAAAGTAACAAAACCAAAAAACTCTGCTAAGTTTCCAACACAAAATTAAAATCAATCCCAGAAAAGAACTGTTATTTTCTGGTAAAATTAAATACTCATGCATGCTATGATACCTTCCCCTGCCCCTCTGCCAAAGTCTTAACTTTTGAAAGGTCAGGGATTTCCACTCAAACACAAAATCTAATATGCATATGAATTTTCTAGTGCAATTTGCTTTCAAGTTTCTCTGAGATAAAGGCAGTATACTTTACATCTCAGAGTAACCTGTGCTACTATCAGGTTTCCTCAAGAAGCAGAGGGCGAGAGGCCCTGGAATTGGACATGCATTCCCAGCCTGCAAACTGATTCTCTTCAATGTCATGTCTTACACGGTGACACCTGGAGCTGTTATCGATACTGACAGGGGATACGCTGTGGCCTCAGAGTAATAGCTGTGCCCAGGCTGCAGCACTATGCGCACAGTACACTTCAGAAAATGACAGACTAGAATTCTAAGAGCCAATCTCATTTCAGAGACATATTTTTAAGACTAAATAATAACTCCATCTGCACTCATCTCCAAACCCCTGGTAAATCACTGCCGGTGGAGAGTACCCTCCACACTGCAATTCTAGGACAACTCAGAACGTCGGCCTGTGCATGCTGGGGGTTGTGTAAAAGCTCATGGGGTGCCATAACCTCTCTCAGTGCCGCTGCTCGCTGGTATCAGCCGAGTGAGGGAGCACAGGCCGGGTCCGGCGTGCAGCGCTCGAAGCTCCTGTGCTCGGCGGGCACAGCCCCCGCCGCTGCCGCTGCCCCCGCAGTAACAGCGCGGTTCTGCCGCTCGGGCGTGTCTGCACGGCCCCGGCCCGCCGCCGCAGCGGCACCAAGGCCCCTGGGGGCGCAAAGCCGCTTCCTACCGCGGGCCGCCCGAGCCCGCCCCGCGCACAGCGCGGCCCCTGGGCGCTCCCGAGCCGCGCTGCCTCCTCTCTCCTGCCGCCACCGGCGGGACGGGAGGTCCTGAGCCGCTCCTCGCCCGGCTCCAGCCCCCCCGCACCGCCCGCTCCTCACCCGCCGCCCGCCGCGGCTCCCGCGCGGCCCTCGAAGGCCCCGGAACGAAAGTGGCGGGCTCGGCCGGCGCGGGGAGGCGGGGAACGGAAGCAGCCCCGGGGCTGAGCGCGGCTCCCGCCGGGCCGCCTGTGCTTGAGGGGCTTGGGTTTGTGTGGGCGCCTCACGCCCTCATGGGCGGTTCCATATTTTCTGTCACAAAAAACTGGCCAGAAACCGTTTCCAGTATTTTATTTTATTTTATTTTATTTTATTTTATTTTATTTTATTTTATTTTATTTTATTTTATTTTATTTTATTTTATTTTATTTTATTTTATTTTTTCGTTAGAGTTGGGGTTAAAGGTGTGTCGCTCTGCGATCTGGACATTACGTTTCCCATAATTGTAATGGATTAACCCTGAAGCGTACCTGACTTAGCTGTCCGTTTCTCCTCCTCGGGTTCCTCGTGGCCAGCACCTCGGGTTTCTGGTTCACCTTTCCCCAGCTTCTAGGGATTTCCGAGCTCTTTTTCCTTCTTTTCTTCCCCCCGGGGACTTTGCCAGCTTCCAGCAGCTTTCATTATCTCTGTTTCTTCAGGGAGGTCCCGACCCTGACTCTAGCAGGTGTCCTTCTCACACAGGACCACCACCATATTACTTTTTATATTTATTTTTTTTTCTTCAGTCGGAGTCGGGATTGAATGCACAAGAGACGGGATTTCGTGTTCGGACTTGGTCGTTTATTAATTCTTATGTATAGTAGAGTGAATGCTACAGCACTTCTAGCTAATAAGCTAAAAATGGAGAAATGGCAATGTATATTGCTCGTTACAAGGTCTTTTAAAGCCAAACAGTCCAATTAAACACTAATACCTACATTATTTTTACTTTTGACCCAATGACCAAATACTTGTGACCCACAGTGAGGCATTTTTATCCAATTAACAAGTGCTACCTATACCCAAGAAGAAGAGTGACAAGAAGAAAGGAAACCACTGCCCTAAAACCTCCATCTTGTCCCATACCTATTAGTATATTCTAAAACCCCAAATTCCAAACCCTTCACCATGTGGTACTACACACTTCTATTCAAACTACACTATTCTAGTTCTATCGTTTAATTTTGGAAACCTTCTCCAAAACCTCAAGTCAAAAACAGTACTCTTTTAAAAAAGTCTGTGCCTAACAGCACAGAAAATTCAAAACTCGCTGTTTCCAAAATTCCAACATTCCAGCTACCTGGGCAGGGGAGAATCCCCCTGTTCCCATCTGGGCCTGTGCCAGGTGTTTCCTGCCCTGTGTCCTGTAGAACTCCAGGAAAGATAGATCAGAATTTCTTTTACCCTGTACTTTTCCCCTCACCCAGTGGTATCCTTAGAGCATATTTATCGACTGGAAGAATTGTGCTGCTGCAGTCCTCTCTGCTTGTTTTGCGTCTCTCTCTACAGGAACGTGGGATCTCTGCTGTGAGGTTCCTTGGCCTGGTTGAGGATGCTGCTCCATTTACCCAATATTCAGCTTTTAGGGTGAACTTTGGCTAATCTGCAACCTTCACAGAGCTTCCAGCTTGTAAACAAAATATTGAATACATGAGAATAGTGGCAGATTTGCCAGTGTGCGTTTTTCTTCAGTGTGCATTTTAGAAGTACACAAATAATAATAGTATAATATTGTGCAGGTAGTGAGAAGGAAATGGAAGTTCTGTCTTTGTGATTAAGTGCCTTTACATATCTTTCACATTCACACTTTTCATATTTAGTATGTTTCTTAATATCTAAGGATGTGTAGTAGCATTTTGTGTATTGGAAGAACCTACAGTGAACATGCTCTCTGTGTGCTATAGTAGTAGCTTTGACTGTCAGTTTTAGTTGTCTATAGTTTAAACATTTGCTGGTATATGTTGTCTTAAGGGTTTTTTAAAGACATTTGGGTGAGAGCAGTTCTTAATGTCTGTCAGCAGAAAATACAAAAGCCTCCTTTTATTTTTGGAGAATTATTGGGTTCTCAAGATTTGGTGAGTCCAATTGGCTATTGTTTTAACTGCTCATGTGCATGGAGAAGTGAACGTGTAGGAGTCAGGTCCTGAGCAAAAGCCTATGAATGTAAATAGGAGAATTGAGTTTGAATGTAGGTTGTATTTCCAAGACCCTTGGGCACTGCAAAAGAGCTTTGTAGAAATGGCAAACCTTTAAGAGAGCAGACTCTCTGCTGTTAACTTTCTTTTTTCTTAAAGCTATACCATGGAGGAAAATGCCTGCCTGCTGTACAGCAATTTCCTGTGGTTGGAACTGTGCTTGAGTGATGATACTGAATCAAGCTTTGTTTGAAAGACTTGATCAGGCCGTGCCATTACTAACATAAGAGGAAGTCCTGGACCCTGAGACAAAAGGTTCTGATGAGGATGAAAGGGAGAATAGTTAGTTCTGATTTTACCTTTCTCTCTTTTCTTACGCTAGCAAGACTGCTAGGGAAATCTTTGACTATATATGCCTTTCTGGTTTGTTGAAGAATTCATATAATGTAGTTACCAGTGATTTGTCAGAATGACATTCTTTTTGGAAGAAGGAGGACCTTCCTTTTGACCTGGCTACATTATTTGCAAGTATTGATTCACTCAAATCTTTTAAACCAGAAAATAAGCTCTTTTGAGCTTTGAACCAGAACTTTTTCCCCCACTGGAACAAAGAAACAAAAAAGGTTTGAAAATATGTGGAACATTCCATTATAATTTTTTTAATAGTATATATCTAGGAGGAGGAATGTGGCATAAAAATGGAAACACTTTAATTTAGGATAATATCAAAACAAAGTATTAAATTAATTGTTTACATTTTAAAATTGTTTTTTCATAACCATTTTATCCTGAAATCACAGCATCACTAAATGAGCATGTGTGTATTAATAGTTTCAGTGCAGTCAATAACATTTCACTGATTTACTTTTTTAAAGAATGAATTTGTCTTGCTGCCCTGCTATTAAAATAGGACATGTCAATGTCCTTCAGCAATACCAGAGTGCTTAAAAACACACTGATTACTCTGTTTTAATGCTTACTAAGTTATTTCAGGAAAGTGGTCAATTTGATGATCAAGTTCAAACAACTACCTTTGGTTCCAACAATTTGCTCAAATATTTAAGCTGCTAGTTTAAATTCTTTGCTAGATTAAGGAACAGTTTCCTCCTGTTCTCGACAGATGGAAGGCATTACTGGCCTTTCCGAGAACTTAAATTGCACATGATTTTATTTGTCTCTTTAGAAACATAATGACCCTTTTTTCTTGAGTTATCTCCTTCTCTAACTAAAAAGTTATAGTCTTTTTAATTACTCTGTGTCCGCTGTAATGGGCCTCCCTGACCTATTTCTGTTTTTCTGGCTCTTTGAGATGATGTAATCCTCTCTGAATGCAGTACATGAGAAAGGAGGAAAGCACAGTCTGCATTGCAGTGTTGCCAGAATTAGAGATTCTTAGATGTAGAATGCATTTTGTACTTGTATTGCAATTCTTTATGCAAGATAAAGTTCACAGATTACTTAATTTAATCTTTGTATAATTTTCAGAAAAAGCTGTTTTTACAATGTACTGATTGCAGAAGGAATGGCTGAGTTGTATCTCTCTTGATGGGCTTTACATTTGGTGGGTAAGTCACAAAAAGATTATTCCTTTAGTGTTATGTAAATCTGTATGAACATGAGACTACTCTCAGACTTGGAGAAGAGACTAAACACATATAACTGAAGCACAGAAACGTGCTCAGAAAATGTTCTCATGCCAATGTGGCCCAGTGTGTCTAGAGGAGCATCTTACTGCCCTTGAACGAAGCACCCAACAGGCATTGGCCCAGATAAGTGTTTACAGCTTTCCCTCAGCCTGTGAGTGTGAGGTGTCAAGTTTATAATTAAAAAGCCTAATAAACCAAAGTCCCAGTTCTGCCTGGGTTTTAGGACCATTTTGTTTAGGCCTCAGCAAAGTGCAGGCAAAAGTCTATGCAAGCATGTTCTCTGTAGATTGTGGTGTTAATAAAGGAAAGATGAGCCTAAAATGGTAACTTTTAAGCCTTCCAATCCTTCCAGTGATGCAGGGGGCCTGTACAGTGTGTTAGGTTTTGTGTGTAGACACATTTAGGTGTAGCTCCAGATATATGTAAGGTCTTTGCCTGCTTGGAGCTTTTAATCAATAAAATTATCAATCCAGTCCCTATTTTTTGCTAAACCTAGCTAATTTTTAAAGATGTTGTTACTGAGCAAATTACTGCAGAGGAAGCTCTGACTCAGGCAAGTGAGACATGGAAAGCAAAGGAGTATTAAATATTTTTAATTATTTTTATGGATAAGACAATAAAGATCAATTTTTTTTCCCTTGGATACAGAAATGTAATTGCACCTATCTCTGTATGTTTTTTAGGGGGTAAAAAAATCTAACTTAAAAAATTACATTGGTTTCTTTATATTTCTAAGTGTATCTTGTAATCGCCTAAATTTGTTCCCTATCTGAAATATATTCACAGTTCATACTGTGAATTGTTTTAGCTGAAAATACTGTTCATTTCATTGTGTGAAATAGAATTAATTATGAAATAAGTTTTAAATTTTCCAGGTTCCCAAATTCATGGTTGAGGTGTCAAATGGTAGAAATGTAGAGGTAAGATTCTTTAGCTTGCGTTTTAAAAAGTACACAGCATTCTGTCCTATGGATATGGTTTGACTTCGAAGTCAAAAACATGCCTCTGACAGCAAACTAAGTCAATTTTTCTAAGACTACATGAATTCAGATGCATTGGGTAATAGAAATTACAAATACTGTGTAAACATGATGACTGACTTCACCATAAAAAGTGTAAATTCTGGGTTATTTTAGCTCAGCTTCAGTGGTAATTAGGTATGGCTTTAAATACTTTAGAAAAGGCAAATGAGAAGTCGTGGTCTTTTCCTGTGAATTCAGGATTTTAAATAACAGTTGAAAAACCAGGGCTGATTTTGAGCTATGTCTCTGCTGCCTTTGTGCTCTGCTTCAGGCAGCGATCCCTGTTCCTGAGCAGGTTGGTGACTGCTAGGTCAGGGCAGCTTTCTCCTTGGGAAGGTCACTTTGGGGTAGAGTCAGAATTCAAGGCTCTGTGAAGGGCCAAGTTTCTGCATTGTTTTATAATTTCAACTTGAATTGGAAATGTGTAAGCTTTCATTAATATTTGCCTTTAACATGTAAATGCTTGATGTAATAAAATACAGACTAGGTAAGTATACCTACTTAGAGTATAAATTAAACCATAAGTAGTTTATTTTACAAATGAATTTGAATTCTCACTGTAAAAATATTTTTTAAATTTCATAATTAGCTATCAAAAATACTTCCTTTATGCTGTAGGATCAGTAGCATTATATTGGTACAGAAATATATATAAAGAGGAACAGATCCCTAATATTCACCAGATCATTGTTATCACCAACATAAAACAATCTCTCTGAAATTCTGACTTTTGATGTTTTTTGCATATTAAGTTGCTATTATAAATTTAAATAATTTTTTTTTTTGCAAATTAACCTATCATCAAATAGTATTACTCTGATTGAATTTCGCAATCTGTATTGAAATAGTTACTATCTGCTAAGACTTAAGAACATCATAAATATTCTGAGTGAATTTTGACTGCTTCACATTTATAAATGAAGGAAACCAATTTCCTGTCATTTGTCCAAGTCCAAATACTGTCAAGCTGATGAAAACAAGTGGTGCAGAGTGAAGGGTAGGTTAAAAATTCAGGTGTTTGAGCAGCCTTGATAAACTCTGTGTCTGAACACTGAAGTGTTGATAGCACTTGTCACAAAACATGTGTGGGCAAATGCAGCATTTTTGAGGAAAAGTGTTAAAAACACACCCAGAGAAACATGCTGGTTCAAGTTGACAATCTACAAAGGTGATCACTAGTCCTACAAAATATTAAATGTATTTTTTTCCTCACAAAACCTAATGTCTTGGCATCCAGAGACTTGCCATAGATCTTACTGCTTGCACTGGTTAAAAATCTTGTATGAGTTTACAATCTACAGCTATTCCTGTTAGAGACATTTTGTAATACACTGACAGAAGCTGATGATGCTTTCTGAAATGCCTCCTTTGGTGGACTGGCAACATGTTTTGTTTATTTGTGCTTAAAGATAGACAAATACATCCAGATAAGCAAGATGCAAGGAATATGGAAATCCTATTAGCACTTCTTCACATAGTTTTGGTACAGCTTAAGATCAATGCTTGCCTACCAGAACATGTTAGTTCAGTGTCTTCATCTACTTTTTAATTGTGGTTATTTAAAATATTTCTGTTCTTACATATTTTTAAATTATGTTATAAATTTAATACAACAGGTGTGACTGGATGCCTTACTAATTTTGTATCAAACAAAAACATTTTTGTGGTTTAAACTGTAGATGTTTAGACTTTTAGTCTTAGGTTAACTGAAAATTGAAAAAAAAATCAGTAATAGGCTGAGAGAGTTGCAGGTGTCTGGCAGATCAGTCCCTGTATTTTGACAGCCTAATGTTGAGATACCCAAAGAAAAAAGCGAAAGCTAGCCATTCCCCTTGCAAATTTTTCCCTTCAGTATTTCTGCAAGCTGAAAGAAGTTCCTGTATGCTTGCAGATCATGTGTCAAATTAAAATCCTTGTGCTTTTTACCTTTGTCTAGTTATGATTGCTTTGTAGTTTTAGGAGTTTTTAAATCCCTGCATTTAATATACTGAATTTTTGTTGTTGTTTTGATAGAAAATTGTTCTCAAAGTCTGGAGAAGTCTTTTTCTCTCAAAATAATCTATTACAGTGCTTCAGGATTCTTTGTGGTCATGGTTTCTCCAGAAGTTTAACATATAAATTAATTCTAAATGTTCTTAGAGCTGTTATTATCAAACAAATAATTGGCATATTCCACAAGTACAAAAATGCAAGTGTTTTACTCATGCAGCTCAACTGCATCAGCTATAGAGCCAAGATTAACTTTTCATGTAACTTTAAGGAGCTGTAGTTGAACGTATGAAGAATTAGTTTAGTTAGCAGGTTTATATCATGAAGCTTAAAATAAGCTTTTAGATGAAATTGACTGTTTATTTTACTTCGTTTACTTTGTGTAATGGTGCTAAAATTTATAAAAGGTATGAGTTTGGAATATTTTGGTTAAGAGCATCAATCAAAAGTGTATGGGTTCTGTTACCTCAGGTGATCATTTATTAAGAAGAGGAGGAAAATATTCCTGTGGCAGGAGGCTGTGATTATGTACACTTGCTTTGGTTCACTTAGATTCTTAATTGTCTTAATTGTTGGCTGATAAACTTAACAATTGCTTCAGATAATGCATGTCTTTCAGTGCTATTCTGAGTCAGGAAATACCTCAATATACTCAAAACCAATTAAATGCTTAGAAGTTGTTAAAATGTTTAGAAGAAGGATGAGTTGGAGTGAGAGAGGGCACTAATTTAGGGATATGTGTTTTGGTGCTGCTCCTTTGTGTTGGCAGCGCCTCACCTCAGATATATGTGAGCTTTAACAATGTTGTGCATCACTATTTTGCATAGAGCCATATCTGAATTTATGTAGGTATCTTTGCCCTGATTTTTTCCCCCCTTTGGAGCCTAACCAAGAGCACTTGTTTGACAGAATGGCAGATTTTGTGGCACATTTTCTTCTTGTTCCCAGAAATGCTAAAGATGCTTTTTCTCAGGTAAGAGTACCAGTAGCATTTTCAGTGACACATGGGTAGCTGCTGCATTTTGGCACATAAAAGTATTAACGTGACACATAAGCCAGTGTACTTGCATCCAGATTGGCAGCTTTTGGCTCCAGAAGACAGCTGGAAGCACATGCATGTAAGTACCTGAGAGGGAGACCAACCAGAACTGGTGAGAAAAAGCTGGAAATTATCATGGGCAGTCATTAAAGGGAATGTTTTGGCTCACATAATAGTTGAATAGTAAAATTAAATTATAATATTAAATGATGTGATTTTTAAAAGCTTTCTTTTTTTTTTTTCTCTCTAGCAGAAGTTCATTGCAATTGCTACAGTTCGCTTGACTATTTTTGCATTAATTAAAAAAATTACAATATGAAGTCTCTTTTGTGGACTTTTTAGATACAGTGTTATTTTGTCAGGTGTATCCTGATTGGATATCCTGAGGCATATTTTTCCAGACTACCAGCTGTGCATTTCAGTGAGAATCTATTGCCTTTATTGTCTGTTGCCTTATGTGTGTAATGCCATACATGTATACATACATAGAAAATGCAGTACTAGAAATACTGGTGTCAAAGCTGGCTTTTTCTGCTCAGTAATAATAATTATGATGATTTCTTAATACTGGTTTTAAGTATATAAAAATGAATAAATATTTTAGAACAGTACCTGGAAAGGAATCTGAACTATCCATGGCATTATGCTTAAGAAAAACAGAACTGGATCAAACATTTCAAAATGTTTTTTGCAAAAGCAACTGTTGGTAGGTGGCCTTGAAAGTATCTCTCTGTAAAAAAGAGCCACTTTTTACAAATATTCTTACAGAATTCAGACTATACATGTCCTAGAAATTTCTATTGGAAGTAGTATTATATTAACATTAAAGGAAGTAGTATTATATTACCATTAAATATCTGCATGTTTTGACAGTAAAAGTTTATGATTTTTAGATTGCATATGTCATTTGATATCCATTCCAAAACTTAGATTTAGAGCAGATTTCTATCTTTAGTGCTCATTTATTTAGATTTCGTGACAATGTGGATTTCATTATCTTGTATGTTGAAACTGATTGACAAATGCAATAGAAATATGTTTTTGAAGTAGATGTAAAGTACAGAAATATTTTCTCAAAACCTTTCTCTGTGTCAGTGACTATTTGTTGGGCAGAATTTTCTTTTTAGTTACAGAGAATATTGTATGTAGAAAAATATCACCCTGAAAAATTTAATTTAGAGGTTTATATATATCAAAGTTATCCATGTTCCAAACTCCTGAAGGGTCTTTAACTTGGAAGAGCTGGATAAGCCCACAGTGTTCTCTGTAATGTGTAACCACTATAAACAGATAATGGATGGATTTAAGTGAAATTTAGTCAGACCAGAAAAAATCCCAGAACTCTAGGAGACCACTGCTATGGCACAGATTCTGTGTCTGCATGGAACTTGTGGTGTGGGAGCTGTGTAAAATTCTAGTGGAATGAAGACTGAAAACCACGAAATAAAGTAAATTAAGTATTGCTGCGAGAATAATTCACAACCTCAACAAAGCATATGCAAATGTATTAAATTACCAGAACTGGAGCAACCACAAAGTGAGGATATTCACCCATGTGCAAACCCAAGCAGAAGCAGAAGGGAGATAGCAAAAACTGTTCTGGTCAACTTTAAATATGTGAATATAATTATTTCAGTTAACAGGCTTGGATCTCATGCCTGAAGTTTACAGTGGCATAAAAATTTGCACATTGGAGACAGGAAATAAAGCAATTTTAATTTCATTTGGGGGTATTCATAGGATGATTTTCAAAATTCACATAAACATTTTTCTAAATTAAATTTTTTTAAATTTTAGGTCTAAAACCAAGGAAATGTGTGTAGAAGAAATGGAATCTCAAAAGCCTTAAGGCTGCCACAGTAAATCATACTACTAAAGATGCTACTGCTAAAATACAGGCTGGTGCATCTGCCAGTTCTGCAGCGCCAGTCAGTCTTGTAAATATTTTAAACATGTAATGCGTGTGACCATAGACTTTGGAATGAAACTTATGGTACACTGCAGAATCTTAATTGTCAACATAATTTGTTGCTAATATTTTCAGTTTATTTTGCACAAAACCAAAATGTTAAAGCAATTCAAAATTAAATGTGTATTTTGATCAGCTCTAAACATTTATCCTGCCAATATATTGATAGTCGATTTGATTAAGCTGTGGACAATATTACAAAGCATTTAAAGAAGTTGCTGATAGTCCATCTTGGTTTGATTTGTCACTTATACTAATGACAGCCACTCTTTTTTCTACTCCTTTCTCTGGTATCTGGATCCCATTTTCAGTATGTCTTGCATTGTAGCCTCTTTTCCGCCTTGTTTTTGCTGTCCCAGTGGATCAGACCTTGATTTTTATTCTTTCAGTCTAGCCTTCTGTTCTTTCTCATGGCCACTATTGTAACTTCTTTTTTTCCAACCTTCTTCTGCTGATGTTGCCTCTGACTTGCTCCCTTTCTGAATGTTATCCAGCATTTTGTTTCTTCAGGGTAGCCAGTTTCTTCTCTCTTCCCCCTTCCTGAAATTACTGTTTTTCTTCAAGCATCTACAGCCACAATTTTATGCAACTGATGTTCTCTTAATCCTTTTTGTCAGTCTGCACCAACCATAACCATAACTTTTCCTATCCTTGTATTTTTCCCCCTCATTTGTTTTGTTTTCATGGGCTCATTTGCTTTTTCTGAATTTAGATCATTCCCCGTTCATCAAGGTAGGAAAACCTTATTTTTGTTGCAAAATAATTCAGAGGAAAATATCTGAGTGAAAACTTGTAAGTTTCCATTCCCAGTCCCCAGTCCCTACCATTTTCAATGACAGCACTCTGATATATTTTCTCTACAATTAGGTTAAACACTTAGGAAAAGATGGAGCGCTGTCTCTTGGGTCTGTTAGTGTTAAGGAGAGGAGGTTTGGAACATGCTGTTCTCAGAAATCCTGAATTAATGAGGGACTGCAGACACACCAGAGGATGGGGAAGTGTTCTGTCATGTGCCATGATTTCCACAAAGCTTTCTCTTGTAATGTGGATGTAAAAGAGCTGTGTGAGGCTGTCTAAGCAAAGAGGAGAGTTCCTCTTGAGACCTAGCTGAGGGATTCGGTGTCTGCAAGTGGATATGGGTTTATAGAATCTTAGTATAGATGGCTATGCACAGTTATGACTTAATTATGTGAACTATCTTACTGTCATTGTGTAATGCCTGTTAGCTTTCCTGAATAGTTTTCTTTTTTTTTACTTTAGTGTTTCTTTATAAGTACAATTAATGTGGTTTCTTTAAAATTGAATGTCTATGTTACTCTCATCAAGTTACAGTCTTGAAAGGAAATTCTTGTTTACAGAATCCATTTTTTCTGTGTTGCTCAGTTTGCAGTACAGTGTTTAGAAGCAGAAATGTATCTGTGTTTTGAACACAGGAACGTTTGGGTATTTTTTTAAACCCAAAAATCTAAACCTAGTGGAAACATTTTTATAAAATCTAGTGGTTTCATTCCAGTATAATCATATTTCCTTTTAGAGCTTGGTACTTTACTAGTAGATAGAAACAAGAATATAAAAACAAGTAGAAAGTGATTATTTGTGAAGCAGGTTTCATAAATCACCTCAGCTGTTAATTAACCCTTCTGGCCTCAGGGAGCCTGTTCTAATGACAATAATTTTGAAGTCACTGCAGCTGTTATCTTGATGTTTTTTGCCAAGATACAAAGACTTGCTTTTTCCTATGGCAATAAAATAAAAGGGAGAAGCCTTACTGTTTTAGCCCTTCTTGTAGTGATCTACCTTACTGCTTCAGGCTTTCAGGGTGCTCACCGTTTTAATAATCACTTGTTCTCTTTCATGGCCTCTGAGAAGTTAGTTACTTCTTCAGATCCAATTTTGTGCCTGGGTTTTGGTGAAATCAATAGGAATAGGGTGCATAGGCAAGTTAGCTGAACTACTAATTTATCTTACATAGCAATTGAGTGTCTGTGGCTTTCAAATGTTCCCTTTCCTCTAATGATCTCATCCCATTTTCCTGTACTGTGCAGTAACATCAGAGTAACTCAAGAAGAGATAGACTGGCTCACTGTATGTGCTGGGGTAAGCAGAGACACTGATATGCCTGTAGCACAGGGGTGTCCTGGCAGCAGCAGCAGCCACTGTGAATGTGGGTACAGACAGCTGCAGCTCCTCTGCTGCCCGGTGTGATTAGTCAGGTAATTTCATTTTTCAGGTAATTTGAGTATGTTCGATGTTCCAGCCGTGTGTACCAGACTTGTTTGTCTTACTTGTCAACAGGACATTGAAAGTGGCTTGCTGAAAGTTATGTAAGAAATCTGTAAGAGAGTGAGGTTTCAAAGGCCAGTAGATGAACCCTGAAAATTCATCAGTCACTAACTGAGGACTGGATTCTTGTCCATCAAAACTGGTGCTGTCCAAGGTAATAGTGAACTGTGTTTATGTTTGGATAGCCAGTTGTTAATGTAAAGGGAATTGGTCCTGAATTCTGATTATATGATATAACATTATAAAAAAAATTTCTAGGAGTAGTGAAGATATTACTGGATTAGCTGGAAGAAAAGGGAGGCGAATCTTCTGTTCTACTCAGTGCTGGTAACATCACACCTGGAGTACTGTGTTCAGTTCTGGGCTCTTAGTACAGGAGAGACATGGGCAGAAGAGAGCCCAGGGCAGTGGCACAAAGGTGATTAGGCACTGGTGCATCTCTCCCATGAGGAAGGATGGGGAGCTGGGACTGTTTAGCCTGGGGATGAGAAGGCTTAGGGGGAAACAGCAGTGTATATAAATTCCTGAAGGGAGGGGTGCAGAGAGAACTGAGCCAGGCTAACTGCTGTGACACTAGACCCTATGTGACAAACTTACACATCTTCATTCTAATTCCTCTGCTTTTCTGGTTGGAACTGAAGTAAAATATTTTCATGAGAAAGTAATTTCATCTGAAGTGAGTAATTTTGTTTTTCCTTCTGTATTGGTTTGATCTTTTCAAGTGCCAGGCCTCTAAATAAAAGTTTCTCTAATGGAACAACCAAACTTGGTGAGCTAGGATTGGCCTTCCAGGCAGAATTGAAGAAAATCTCCCTTTTTAGGCCTGGAATGTAAGCAGTTATGGAATTTCAGTGTCTGGAATGCTTTAGATTTACAAGCTAGCTTTCCTCAGACAGGTATTGTGACGTTATTTACAGAGCTCAAGACTTAACACTTGGTAGTTTTAATATTACATAAAGCCCAATTATTTGAAATTAAATTCTGCTGGTTTATGAATTTCAATGTATGGTGTTTAAAAGCTTTTTTAGAAATTTTGCTGGGGCAATATATATAGAGTTAGTATAAATGTCATGTTAAAAACCTTGTGCAACTCTTTGAATATTTTTCCCATCTAGTTTCTGTTTTGAATACAGTTCTAATCTTCAAAATTATCAGCGCAGAGAATCTAGCATCTTTTTCTATTATTAAATTCCCCTTATCTACTCTATTAAGTAAACGTGTGATTTAAATGTTTCCTTTTAAAACTCATCCAGTGGTGCAAAAAATTGTACTTCCTTTTTTTTGTTATTAAATGTTGGTTAAAAAATATTATTTCTAAGTATGGATCTCACCTCTGATGATGCCTTTTCCTAATTTGTGGAAGATCATCTAATTTGTCACTTCCTTTTTCTACAAGTTAAATGTTATGAAATCATTATGGTATTTGAAAAATTAGTAGTGAGGAGATGGATTTCGTAGGCTTATGAAATATTTGTACTACTCAGATACTGGTCACTGAGTGCAATGGAATACTGATGTTTTCATTACTTTATTGATTTAACATCAACTTACATCTTGCTTCAGCTTATTAAAAGAGAATATACATATTTTCTTCAAAAAGTAATTTAAAACACAGACAAGTGTATTTTAATAGTTAATTGATCAACCACTTAGTAATGTGATTATTACAGATGCTATGCAGAGCCATGTTTTAAAGTACCTGCAACAGAACTAAAAGTGAGACTGTATTGTACTGTATAATATATTTTAATGGTCATGGATATTGTCCAATTGTCATTTTTATTGTTATGAAATATATTTACACCATTTTGCATACCTTTAAGGACCCACAAGTTATGAGAAAAATATGTAAGTATCCCCCTAAAAAGGAAAGTGTGTTTTGTGTACTTGTTTGAAGGTATTGTTTCAAGAAAATAACTTTCTTGTGGAATCCTAGACTCATTAAAGTAGGAAGAGTACTGCAGGTCTCTTGTCCTATCTCCTCTCAAATTAGGGCCCACACTGCTTGTCCTGGGCTTTGTCCAATCAGGTCTTAAAACCCTCCAAGAATGGAGATTCTTCTCTGAGATTTGTCAAATGAGGTTTGCTCATTTGTGTCCCAGAGTGTTTATCAGCAGTAATACAAAAGTAAATAAGTCAAACCTTTCTAATTGCAGATGCTGTGTAATGGAGCAGTTTCTGTGAGGTGTGAGTGGCTGTTGTAGGTGCTGCTTTGACCACAGGAGTTGTATTTCCCTTCTGAACCCCAGTCTGGACAGACACACTGTGTAATGTCGGTGAAACTATGAAAAAAACTCCGGGAAAGCAAATGCCTCTGAAGGGAAAGCAAAGAAATTACATTTGAGGTTGGCTTTTATAACCCTCTTTGCTTGGGTTTTTTGAACTTTTAGTATTATACAGGTTAATAATGAGCCATTTCCAGACAGATGTATCAGTTTCTTTATGTATAATCATTTTCCTCCTACATGGTATATTTTATGTTGGTGTTAAGGCTGCATTTGGTTGTGATGTAATTGATGTAAGAGGCTCTCATGAAGATTTCTGACACTTTTGAATTCTTGTTAAAATCTAATAGATTCTTCTTATTATCCTTGTCTTTTAACAGTTTGCTACTAGAGATCATTGCTGTAAATTTTCCGATTATTATTCTCTGGTTTTAGCACTAAGTTGTTTTTTTTTTGAGTCAGTATTTAACAATAGATTTTCTAAGATAAAGATACATTGAAAATTGCTCGGTTGTAAGGACATAAGAGTGTGGTTCTGATGAATTGCAGCATTTTCAGTCAGGTGTCATTCTGGGAACAATTCCCTCACAGAACACATTTCAGTTCTGACAGCTGTAAAACAAAGCAGCCTTGGCTTACTTGAAAATGGTAACATAGTGATTCATTATACCAAGCATTTAGCAGTAAGGGCTAATTACACTTTGGATTCAGGATTTGTTTGAATGTATTTCTGTGTTTTTGAATTACATAATCAAAAGATTGTTTAAAAGAGCCTGTCTGCGTCTGGTTTTAAGATTTTTTACATATATATTTATATATGAACGTGCATAGATACATTTTAATTAAAACTTCAGTAAAGCTTTTAAGCACAAACAATCCTAATGGAGTTTTGTTATTTTCATTTTTATTTCAAAGCTTCCACTAACCTAGTTTAGATATAGAAACTTCTACTAGTATTTTAATGTTGATCGTAAGTGTGAACTTTGTTTCACTTTTTAAATATTCACGGAAAGTAGTGCAGAGAGGTACCAGCAAAAAAGCTTCTTTTACAGTCTGTTGTGTTCAGTGAACAAGTAATAAATAAACTAGAAGGTTTACTGATAGAGTTGTATTGACAAATTTTTATGCATGGATCTGTTCATGTCTTCTTTGATTTTTGAATTGCTAATATAATTGATTTTCAAATGGCACTATTAGTTAAAGAGGTTTTTTAAAGAATATATATTTGTTAAATGAAATTGTTGCCATTTTCTGTGAGTGCTCTTAAAATGAAAGTATTTCATGTAGGAAAAAATAGTTGATTCTAGACACTTGTTATTCAATGCATAAAATTGAAGCATTTAAGACCATTTTTAATTAACTTGACTCTATCCCAGTCATGTCTGCTGCTTTAACTAGTTTTTGGTGATCTTTATCTAAGTGCAATTATCACAAACCCAAGAAAAAGTGTAGGGAAGCTGGATTAAATGATACAATGCATAAGTCAGGTAGGGCTTAGCTGAGCACTTTCATAGCTAGAAAATCAAGATTTTCTTCATCAGGTCACAGTGATTTTAGCTGTAGTTTCAAACTAGTCACGCAGGCTTGCACGTATTTCTGTATCTGAGTGGAGGTTCTACCATCTGAGCATTATTTCCAGTGCCTGCTGGAGCTGTAACCTTCTTTTACCTGGCATAACTCTGAGCATGCTGGTAATTCAATTATCAAGAGTATGTGGCATAGATTTTTAAAATTTTTGCATTTATTCTTTTGAGATGTCCATTGTGTGATTTGCTGCAGGCTGTCATTTTTGTCTGCCATCCAATGTATGTTGGCAGGAGGGTTGTGTACTAGGCTTTGTGTCTGGTCACAGAAAAAAATTCATGCATCTCAGCCAGACCATTTTGTTTTTCCTTTAGAATTAAAAGCATATGAAACAGATGCAGCTTAATAAGTATCTTTTTTTATAAATAACATTTAAATAACTTAAAACAATAAAGTTCAAATACAACTTAAAATAAAGTTTAATGCTGTAACAACAGAAAAAGCATGTATAAGAATGGAAAAACAATATTGAAAGCTGTATGCCCTAACAGGAATTATACAAAAGATAGGATATGTTACATAAAAAACCTTAATATGTCTGAATTTTTGCTTCATTGTTATATAAAATGTTAATTTGTGAAAAGTGAGATGAAGTACATTATTTATTCCTATTTTTATTTTACATACACTATTTGAAACATCTTTTAGAGCAGCATTAGGTATTTGTTTCATTAATAGATAGGAACATTTTGTGTTAGAGTAAACTTAATTTTTCCAAACTAACTCTCTTATCTGAATACAACAATAAACATTTACAAGATTATATTTTTTTGATCATATAGTTTATGTATAGGATATCAGTTTCTTCGGGGAAGTATTTAAAATACTGCTCAGCCTCCACATTTTCTATTGATAATCTGACAACTCATTCCAGCAGCCTTAAAGTCTGACATATTTTACACAACATTATAATCTGCTTATTATTATTATAGCAGCCATATTTAAGAAGCAGATAGTTTTTTAAATAAAATATTATCAGATAATCAAGTAATGACTTATTCTTCAGGGTAAATTAATTTAAGAAACTACCCAGTTACAATGACTAAGATAATGATTGTACAACTCTTTAGAATTTTTTACAACTTTTAGTTAGTAAATCTGGTTTTGTGTATATTTTCAAATCTTTTTCATGTAGTCTCTTAAAAATAAACATAAATGCGCAAGTCCAGCTTGTTCAGTTTCTCAGTAGTATTCCAGCCTCTCTTGGTATCTTGTCGAACAGTCTTCTTAAAATTAATCTTCCTGCTGGAACTAGTTCTTTATAGATCATTTGTGATTAGGATATTGCCAGAGGAAGAAAATGGGATGCTCTGTGTTCTTTCTTTGTTTTTTTACCTTTCATTGGAACCCCTTTGTGGTTTAGTGTAACAAACATCTCCTTTCCTTTGTGTGTCCATTTTGCAGAAGCGTACGTATTGTAGTGGTTTTCTTCAATCAGTTCAATGAAGTTGCAGTCCTCGTTGCATACTTTCTGTTGAGAGTAAATAATAAAATATGGTAAGGTAAGTACTGTCTTTTTAAATACTTAGATTAGGGGAGATGGGAGAGGAATAGGCATTATAGACCCTGCATATTAGGAATATTTTAATAAATAAATTTGACCTCTGAAATCTGACTATTGAATATTTTAGCTTTGTATATTCCCCCTTAGTATTCCACATTTTTAAGAAGTATATAAGACCTAATCATTGAATTTATTAAATGGACATGAAAGTGTATTATGGGGTTCATGGGATAAGTCCAGAATACATTTTACTTAGTTATGAATCTGTTTTATAAAAATACCATACAAATGCTACATCTCAAAATACCTCAAAGATGGTAGGGATATGCACATAAGAGAAGTTTACATCCATACCTTTCCATAGAGCCGTCCTGACTTGTTCATTGCCAGAAAATATTCACTTTCCACTCCTTTGATTGCCACTATTCCAACTGCCACTGTTCGGATTTCTAGAATACCTGCGAAGATATGCAGCAAGGGCTGTAAAATGGTTGTTCTCCAGTTAACTTAGCAGGTTTGGTTGAACTAATATTCTGTAATATTTCCATGTTTATTGAAAATCTGTAGCGATCATTCTTAGAATACAGAAAAAAAAAATATGTGTATTCATGTGAAGAAAGTGCTGGACTTTAAAAATTCGCTCTGTGTGATCAAGTCTGCGTAGAGCCACTTTAAAATTGTATGGTGGTAATTTTAAAGTATATACTGAAGTTGTGATGTCAATAGAAGTAATTTCTCCATTTTCAGAGAATCAGTGTAGATTAGAATTTATCAGGGTTTCATTTGGAGTATGTAGTTAGCCATCAAGGTTCACAGAATTTGTGTAAAGCCTTTATTTTGAAGTTTTATGTAGCAGTATCATCCCCTTGAAAGAGTGTAAACCTTAGAACTTGTGAGTGATAGAAAACAGACCACAGTGTCTTAAATAAGATAAAGTATTTGCTTGACCTTTGTGTGCTTTTCTGACTGATTGGAGCTGTAAAGATACGTGTATTTGAAAATCATTAAAGGCTGCCCTGAGAGCTTATTTATTCAAAACCAGAAAACATTTAGTGTTGTTTTCTATCAACTGCTTTATTTTAATCCCATTGATACATATCAGCAATACTTTCTGTAGTCACTGTGATACATTTAAGTTACCTGCAACATAAAAACATTCTTTTGTCAACATTTAAAAAAAACAAAATGAAGGCAGGGTCATTATGCAAGTTACTAAGGAGCAACAGGTTGTTTTCGAGCTTAAGTATTATTAATCTTGTCTTAAGCAATAATTTAGAGTTATACATTTGAGTTTGAGCTATTTCTTTCAATATTGAGTCACTGACAGAGCTCTGCCATAGCAACTGTACTGTGACTCCTCCAAAATGGGGTCTTTCAAAGGCGGCCATCTCGAGGAAAATTGCAAGACCTAAGCATGGGGGAGACCAGCGAGGGAGGTGGGAGAGAGGCATGTGTTAGATTATCGCCTGAATTTCCTCTTTAACAGAACATTTCCCTTTTTTCCCTTTCAGGTTGGCATTGACTTTTCACAGCCACACGATAAGAGTCTTTTCTTAGTTAGGTTTTTAAGAGAGGCATTAAATATCTTCAGTATTTCTCCTTCCCTATCCTCTTGTCCTTTGCTTTCCTTTGTGTTGTGTTTTGCTTTTTTCCTTGATAGTATTGATGTACCAGTCCTAGAACATAGGGGTATTTTTTTCTTCTTATTTTCTTTAGCAGATCAGTGCCCTCCTCTCATGGTGTGTGCACTGCTGGGCATTCAGCTCAGAGCATTTATACTTCTGTACTCCCATATAATGCCAAGCCAGTATTTTTTTAAGTAAAGCTTTTAGAATTCTTTGACAAGTTCCACTCTGCTGCAGGCCTAGCAATAGTTCTAACAAAGGACAATTTGTAACCGAAACTTACAAAAATTATATTAACTATCATTTAAATTTCACTTTAGAAAAACCACAGTGAGGCTAAAAACCAGATGAACATCTGCATTTAGCCTAACAAAGAACATAAGAGTCGAAGGGATCTCTGGGTCATCAAGTCCAGTGCTCTGCTCGCCTGGGAATTGCATCAGATAATTCTCTTTTCATAAACTTTGCCAATACTAAATTGGAGTTGTTATTTCTTTGCCCCCAGTGTTTCTGCTGAAGGCTGTTCCAGAGCTTGATTTATTTTAATGGCTAGAGACTTCGTAGTAATTTGCAATCTGCATTTCTTCAGTGACAGCTTATATCCATTTGTTCTTTTGCCTCTGCTGGCCATTAACTTAAGGGGAGTTTTTTAAAAAAAATCTATGTTTGAATTTTCTATTTATACAGAATTTTAAAAAATTGAAGATTTAAAATTGCTTTTTAAAACAAGCCATGCTAATAGGAATTGAGATTTCCTTGAGTAAGCTGATGTTGGCTGAAGTTACAGTAGTAAGAAATCCTACTACTTTAAAAAAGGAAATGTCCAAAAGGTTTTGTCCAAAGTAATATTATTATTGTTACAATTTTTTCATTATTTTTTTAGTTTTTTCTTTTTTCCTGAAGTAGATTGTGACTGACTTGTTGGAGTTACTTTATTTTGGTTTGGGGTACTTTGTTTTTCTACTTTCAATGTCTTTCCTTGTCTTAAATGAGAAGCTCTATTCTTATGTGCTTCCTAAGTAAAGGTGTTTATTCCTTTCAGTACCTATTCATGAAAAGAAAAAAAAGTCACCAAGCTAGGATGGGGAAGAGAAAAATCTTATACACAGATTGTTTAGTTTAAATACTCTTTTCATAATCTAATAACCAAAATTACTTTAAAGACATGCTCAAATTAATAAGATATTGATGAGGAGAAATTCAGGAGGGCAGGCTTCAACAAGGTCTTAAATATCCCTGATTTCAAAATTAAAATGTAAGATATGTTCTTCAGTTGCTTTATCTAAAGCATCCCCAGAAAAGTTTGGAAGGTTTAAGAGAAGACTTGAATATACCACAAAGTAACTGGGAAAGAAATCAGATTAAAACCAGGAAAAGAAAAATAAAACAACTTAGACATGGGCATCCAAAATTGAAAGCAACTGTACTTTCTATAAAATCATCATGAAATTCCAAACAATTTTATATGGTTGTATGGTCAGTGTATCAAATGTAGCTTAAATTCCTGTAGTGAATGAAATTTCCTACAGAGCTGAAATTCCTCTGGTGTATGTAAAAGACACTCAGCAGAGATGGGTTATAGTTTGTCTTTGGAAAAGATGCCTATGGATGGTGGCAGCAGTCTTTGGAACCACTTGGTGCCAATTAAATAACACACAGTTGATACCCAGTTAAAAAAAAAAACAACAAAAAAAACAAACCTGAAAAGAAAAGGAACAAAACAAGCCTTTAGGCTAACACAACAGATTCAGTGGATGAAATATCAGGTTTTGGAGAAAATGTATGTCATAAATGAGGTGTGTTTCCTGGCTTTCTGGTCTAGAATGACAGTTGCTCAGTACTTTACAAGCAGACACTTTTATGTCTAGGCTTATCCCACAACCTAGCCTGAATGACAGGACATTACCTCAGGCTGGAAATTTATGCAGAAAAAAGGGCATTTAATTATATCACTGATATAAAATTGAGCGTTGTCACATGAGATGATTATTTTCTGGCAAGTAGTATTTGATAATTTTATCACTTGATATTAAGTGGTTTTTTTGGATTCAATTAATATCTTTAAATAAGCATTTTCATCTTCCTTTTATTTGTTAGACTTCTTTTGCTTTTACAACACACTGGCGTTGTATTTGTTAAAACAAATCTTTGCTCTTGTTGCTACACAATCTGTTTGCAGACTATATTGGAGTATTTCTATCAGTGTGCAGGCATAGTTGAATAGGCACTTTTTGTGTTTGCCCATAATATCCTTAGATAACAGTAACAAAGTAGCAAGAGCCTTGTGATTTAGCAAGGGCATTTCTCTTTACTCATTTGTCAACTAAGAGGCTGAAAGAGCAGTTGCAGCTCTGGCTCCTGAAAGCTGTAAGGAATCCAGTGAGTGCTGCTCATCCCTGAAGATCCCATGGGCAGGGATAACCTGGCAGGGGGTTTTTGGAAGAGGAGGGGCAGCAGAACCACAGAGGGAGATCTCTTTTCACGTTCTAAGGAACTGCCCCAGTATGGCAGGATTGTTCAGGAAGATTCTGTGAAGCACACATTGTTCAGTCCCTCATCAGCTGGCTCAGTTTCCAGACGTTTCATATGTTGCAGGTATCTCCTCAGGGTCTATCACATAAGGTTTCTGGTTGCTGCTCCTCAGTTTGCCAGAGTCACAGTGTCTGTAGACATTCATTCAAAGAGATGTTTTGGCATCTGTTACATTTTTCAGAAAGCTGACAGCAATTTCATCCCAGTACTCTTCTGTTCTGCCAGGTACATGTGTTGTGGGAGCACTATGATATGTACAGCACTTTATTTCTTGTGGCTCTCTGTGCAGTGAAGTTGAAAAAAAGCAGTCTGTTGCTGATTTTTGGGGGTAGGGAGGCTGGGACTGACAGTTCAGCACTTGTGAGGAATGTGTTTGTGAAACACTCTTTCCTCAGCAGAATGGTCTTTAAAAATAAAGTATGTGAAATCTTAAATAGGGACAGAGGGGCAGAAAAGACTTGGATGGAAAATGAGTCAAAACAAAATGTAACTTCTAAATTTCACTAACTTGTGTTTCTCATTAATTGAATTTGGAGAACATATTTATGAATTCAAATGACCTTTGCAAATGATTCAAGGCCAAGGAAAATGATCTATTTGCTTAGAAGACACTGTTTAATGATAGGTAATGTAATTTGTTCTATTGTTCTGGCACTTTGTAAGTTAATGTTTGTGCCTCTTAAAGCCAGAAAATATGATTCATGATGGTCAATCTCGGAAAACTTTCATGATGCTATTGGTATGTGTGTGAATTTGGTAAGTCAGCATAGTAAGTATGTTCATTAGCTGGGTATTACACTTAAATGTTTTTCCAGAAGAGTCTTATCAATGAAATTAATACTTTTATTGGATAATTTTGAGAGTAATTTTTTTCAGGAAATGTTTTTCTATATTTTTTTTTTAATATAGTGTCTGTATTGTAAAGTATTTGTACAGTTTAAGTTGAATCTTAGATTTTTTAAATGGATGCATCTTGAAGTTAATTTTTAGGTAAAACAATTTCTGTGCTCATTCTCTCTCAAATATAAAAACTAACAGTTGAAAAAAATTGCTGCAAATAAGGGTATTGATTTAAGTTATTTTGTATTATGACTTCATTTTTACCTTTCCCTATTATTAAATTAAGATTGATAGAAAGTAGAACTTGCATTTGTATTGAGTACTTTCCTTAGCAAGGGAATGAAGGAATGTCCTAGATGGTATCTCATCGAACTCCCGTTCATAAGCTCTTTAAGTAGAAATAAATGTACAAGTGTATGTTATAATGCCTTTCAATGCAGGAGGTTTCTCCACCCCAGGAGTATTCTGTCTGTGGATATGATTTTAATAAACAATGAATTAACAGAAAACAAGTTGGTACATACATTCACTATCACGTTCTTCTGTCTTCTTGTGATACTCACAATTCTGATTTACGTCATAAACACGTGTATGTTGTTATTTACAGCATTGAAGGCTAAAAAAGTTCTTCAGGGGAGGGGCTTTCTGCTGTATCCATGCGTGCATTTGCTGTGCATGTGTAGACTCTCTGAAGCACTTTAAATATGAATATGGCTGTAAAAATTATCTGCACACAAATAATGGACCTGTCAAGGATTTTCGGAACAGTTGAAGCTACTGCTTCAGTGAGGTGCCAGACATCTGGATATCATGGAGAAATACTCAAAGCACTCAAAACTCCTGGGTTTGTCCTGTCTGTAATTTCCAAGCAGGAAAAATTGTAGTTGTCTGAGGAAACATGATTAACAATAGAGAGGTATTCCTTGAGGACTTGATGCAGCACATTGTTCAGCATCCTTGAGCAGCAGAATGAGCTTACAAGATTTAGTCCATGTACAGAACATTTGATTAAGCATAAGTAGCTGATGTTTAATTACCCTTTTGCAGTTCATTGGGCACAAAAATAGGAGGCATACTGTATTAAAATCAACTAATTGCTAAACAGAAATCCATCAAACTATTTTTTGTACTCCATTAGATTTTCATTTTAAGTTTTCTTTATCTGACATTACCTTATCCATATATTTCTCCACTGTTTTCCAGTCATACTAACTAATTAATACATGCATTGCTAGGTGCAACAAGTTTATGATAAACCATTGTCCTTGTGATATTCAATAGCTGACAGATAAGGTAGGTATGCAATATGAGCCATGTCAAGGTTTATGAAAAAAAGGCTAACTTGATAACTCTGTGGAAACAGTATAAAAAAGGCAAGATAAGAACCAAACATAAGAGGGATGATACAACAGGGAACTAAAGTGATTGTTTAGAAATGCTGTTATTTTACTTACAATATCTGTTCTTTGCATGTGTACTTGGACTTGTGGATGTTTACCTTTATGACAAAAAAGGAAGGAGTAAGCCAAGTTCCGCTCTTAAGTCTGCATTGTTCTAAGTATTTATGAAGTTTCTTATGCATCATCAGATGTATAATCTGCCCTTCCAACCATGTATGTCTGATACTACAGTGTGAAGAGTGTGGTTTGAACTTTCAGACTGATATTTGGAAATACAGCTTCCTTTTTACTTTAAACTTAACACATTTGTTCTGCAGTGGGAAATATTAAAAACCATAATACCTATTTTTAGTAATTTTTCAAAGTGAATAAATGTAATGCAGTGCTCATCGGTTTACAACACTCCATAAAGTTTACCTCCTCTAATTACTGTAGTGAGAACTTCGCTGACCCTATTGCAATTAATAATTGCTAAGGAGAAATATCTTAAGATTTTCAAGTATTTTTCCTTATTGTACAGCCTGTTTTGCCTCAGTTTTGTATTAGCTCTCTGTTAATTTTGGTGAGTTAGAAGATAGTTTTATAAATCGAAGGCTTCATTCTTCACTGAAAATGGTGGCATAGTAAGAATTCATGTAGAATGTTCTGACTCTAAATTGCTGCCTTCTGTGCATGTCTCTTTTGAACATTAGCTATTCAGACCACTCTATTTCCAATATTTCTCTTGATCTGATCTTCAGAACCAAAGGGTGTGACATTTTTCACTGAAGTAGATTGCAGATTTATGGAGCTTTTCAATCTAGAGGTGTGACTTGTGAATAGCAGTACATGGTAACAACTGAATAACATGCTGCCCCAGGCAGTCCTTCTCTTGGGAATGTCTCATTAAACTTATTAGAAGCCTTTACTTTGCTGATCTCCACTGCTTTATATAAATATTTCCTTGATCAGCCTCTTAGACAGCATGTAGTCATTTCTCATTTTTGCAGGAAACTACATTTCCCTCCAATAAAAATTGCCCTGAAGCTAAACATATGGTTATAATGAAGAATAATATTATTTTTTAGAATTAATACTGTCATGTAAAATCCAAGTCTTAATCCTCAGTCTGAAAAAGTGCTCTCTTATTACAGTATTAATAATTTACTGATATGAAAAATGGAAAAAAAGAGTGGAATGACTGTTTACAAAATGTAATTGTTTCCAAGCAGTAATAAAATTAATGATTTAGTAGTTTAGAGCTGAACTTGTACAACAAATGCTTTCCCTACAGCTCAGATGAAGGCTATTTCTAGTATTTAAATGTTTTGTGCCAATTTTACTAGAATGAATTATATTTTCATGCTCTGCAGACTTTCAGAATGTAGCCTCAAAATAGCAAAAGTAAATGTAAAATGTTGCTTATTAACCTGTTCACAGCAAAATAAGATATATCCAACTAGAGGTGCAAAACTTCCCAAATTCAGTTTCAGTGTCTAGAGCTATTTTGAGTATCTGAATTTGGAAAATTCTACATAAGACCACAGCCTCCCGTTTTTCAAATTCTTCCAGAATGCAAAAGTCTTTAAATAGATTACTTTGTCTTTCAACAAAATTTTTGTTACTATGTTATTTTCTGTTTTCATCTGGTAATGAGCTTTGTTTGCTCCTTTCCCCTTTCCTGAGTTAGTGATCACAGTTGACATAAAATTAGTCATGTCATTTTTATGAAAGACTTTTTCTTCTGTTTTTCTAAGGAAAAAAGGAGTGCATGTTAACGTGCCTTTTCCATGTACAAGTATTTCATTCTCTGAATTGTGTTCTGAGGAACATTAAATCCAGGTGCATATCCTGTATATCACCTGTATGAAACTGGCTGCAGGCAATCTCAAAATCAGCCTAAATATAATGTGGCAAGGGGTGCTGGATTTATTCAGCTAAATGAGACAAAAAGAAATCCAACATAGAATCTGCTCTTTTTATATGAAATATTCCCTGAGTTCAAGGCCTTGCTGTTTTGTTCTGTGTATTGTCCTGTCTCCAGCTGTTCCTGTGGCAGTTTTTCTGGTTCCTGAAACAGGCTTGACAAGAGAAAAAGCAGGGCCTTGTTCTGGGAACAAACTGAATCTAACAACTGCTTTCCTATGTTCTTTGAGGATAACTTAAAATTATACATCGTTGAGACACATTACTAAAAGCAAATATTAAGTGCTTGTAGATTGATCATAATGACATTCTGCAATGTGTTATCTGTTAAAATATATTGTACAGCACATTTTAACAGTGAAAATGGTCCCAGAAGTAGCTAATAACCAAAATGATTTAAAACAAGTAAAATTCAGAAAGTGGTTGCATAAGAAAGAAGGTGGCTGCAGTATTCCAGAGCTTGAGGATATCCTGAGGGGCCTATGGCATAGAAGCAAATAGTTTTAAATGGTTTGAAATTTTAGACAGTAAAACTTTGTTTCACATAGTTAAGAGCTCATTTCGGTTGTAAACACTGCAATCCCTATTGAAGAGAGAATCTTCTCCCACCCTCATTAGTTAAGTAAAATGTAGGGCAAGCACTACCCAACTGAATAGATTTTAGTTCCATTTCTAGATCAGATCTGTTATTTTGTGCAGGAACAGCTGAAGTTGGATATCTAAATATATCAATTACAGTGTCTAGAAGAACACAAGCAGGCACTACGTAATTCCTTCCAAGGTACAAAATGCAAGAAGCTGCTAAGAAAATCTTACTAACCCCTTGCTGCCTCACAGAGTGGGAATTGATAGAAACCAGCTGGCTCACTCCTGCCTTCAAAACACTACTGGACATATATTTGAGAGGCCATTTGAGAGGTTCTGTTTTGCTGCTGACAAATAATTTAGATTTAGTTGAGCTTTCAGAATCTGTATAAGACCAGAGACTAAATTATGAACTAATAGGAGGAGAAAATTAAAACCCTCTCAAAATCAAAACCAATCTAATAATCTAATTCAATTTTGATAAATAAATTAGGATTTTGTAGCAGATGTTTCTCCTGTCTTGCTCAGTATATAGATCAAAATATGTGTCAATTATCCTACCATTGTTGTTTTTTCAAATAGCTTAGGTCATTCCTTTTCCTAATTTTGCCTAAAGTAATTAGTTTCCTTCTAATTACACACTGTTTTTACCGGTCTAAAATTTAAGCCTGACTGGAAGACTGACTTTAGGGAAATCAGTAGAGAATTTGCCATTACACATAGGCAGCACTTTGGAATCTCTTTGTTTACATGACCAGATATTTGTGAATATGTCACTGTCATCCAGTTGTTATCTTTAGTTATTATCTCGCTTTACAATTCTTTACCAAAACTGAGAACAACAGCAGCATCAGAACCAGCAGAGAAAATTGTTCCTCTGCTACAGCACCAGTTGCTATTACCAGGGCAAATAGACTGTAGGAGCTGCAGTCAAACTTCTCTTTTGTTCTGTATTTATTTGTGTGATTTTTAATCTGCCTTTTTAAGTTCAGCTCAATTGATCAGTTGGAAAATCTGGACTTCTTTTCAGTTTTGACTGCAAATGCCAGGATGTGGAAGAAATCAGATGTTGATCATCTTGAATCTGGTGATAAAAGTATCCATGCACACTCTTACTTTTGTCCATGTGCATAATATCAGGAAGTCAGTGAGAAAATTATTTCAATTAGAATAATGTAAACATTTTCTATTTTCTAGAGTCCATAGCCTTTCTGTGCTTTGCTTTTTTTTCATTAAATAGGAGTAGCAGCCTCACTTTTCTGTGACAGTTGTACCCTGAAAGTAGAAACCAGAGCTCTAAAACTCACATTCTAGTGTGTTGTGATAGAATAGTATGATATTATGAAAAGAAGTAAAAAAGGAATGGAAGAAGTAGTAAGTATTGAACATTTAATAGAAAATAGGATTAGCCAAATTATGTGATACTTCTTTGTATGTTTTAATTAACGCATTTTTAATATATTGTTGGTTGTACACAATCCAGTTTCCCATTGCTTTTGTTCTAATTTTTTTATCCCCATGTGGGAATCAGCCCAGTTGTATTTATTTTAATTAAATTATCAGTTTACATTAGCTAAAGATATATAGAGGGAACATAAAAATGGGCAACTATGAAGTTGGAAAGCTGCCTTGTTTTCTTGCCCATTGTTCCTTTGCGTTATCACCAAGAACCCCACATAAGTATTCTCTCAATTAACCAGAGGAGAGTATGTAAAATATAGTAGAAACCATTTCACTTTCTCTACCTTTACCTTACCTTTACCTTTCTATTTAACCAAGGAAAGTTTCTGGTGGCCCTGAGCTGCCTAAGGAAGGATGTGAGCTCTCCTGTGCCTGTAAACTGCACTACTTCATTTTCTCGGCTCTTGAAGTGCACAGGTACTGCTGTATCACTATACAGTGACTATTTGTAATAAAGGTATCTGTGACCAGTCTGTTAAAGGATTTAATAACTTAAATTCAGATCCATTCTGGCATCCATATTGCTATATTGGTTGAATTCCAAATTTCCATCTCTGACAATAATCAACCAACCTGTTTGATAGACAACAGTGCAGTGCATTGGCATAAGTGTAAAGACATACTTTTCTCTGGACCTTGAAACAAATGGCAGATTTCATACCACTCAAGCGTTAGAGAACAGCTTCAGTCAGGGGCCTTTGAGAATGTTCCACTTTTCAATTTCTTCTGCTACAGTCTGTTCTTATATGTAGTGGTGTCATGAAATTTTGATGAGCTCCATAGAAGTACTACATAAGCAACCTGTAGCAGAATATATGGACCTCTTTAAAATCTGGGAAACAGCTGGTCTGTGAGTAGTAGATATTTGAAAACATGAATTTCAGTAATGGGCTTGAAGGACCTTGTTCAAGCAGGGAAGAATAAAATGGTCATTTTAAGGAAACAGTAAAATGGGATTTCCTCCATAGGTTTATAAAGTTAGACGACTCAGGTAATGGTTAGTGGGGTTTTAATATAAGAATCTGGACTGTGTGGCAGACGCTGCATTTGCAAATAAAGGGTTTGCAGCTCTTCCATTTTTATTTTGTAGTGGATTTGCATTAAGCTTGCATAATTCTATGACTGGCAGACTCAGTTTGACAGCCTTTTTTGCGTCTGCATTGTATTTATGATCATTTCTACTCCTTATGATACTATTCTCTCCTAGTGTTTGCAACATAAAAGAATAGTGACTCCATAACTTAGTAGAATAGTAGCTCCATTGAACTTAGCAGGAAATTTTTGAACTGCCTTGAAGAGTGTACAGTTAAAAGAGCACAGGGCTTGGCTGTGCCTGTAATGGTATGTTCTAAAATGTATAAAGAAAACCTGTTCTTAGTAAAGGATTTGCTATGCTTTTTGCTCTGACTGAAACAATTACGGCTATTCCAAGCACTTAAAATGGTGAAGAAACCTTTTCGTTCTTTGCATAAAATATCTGACTTCAGCTCTATTGCAGCAAAGAGCTGGGGAAACACTACCCAAGTTTACTGAGATGATGATTTTTTTTTACCACGCAAAATGAAACAAAGTAATTCTGCTGTTCTAAACTTCATTTTTTGTGCCACTTTAATTCCCCCATGAGTATCAATATATTCTTTATTCATATGTAAATGCACATGTTCTATGGTAGGAAAAAATCTTACAAAACAAGATTATACTTCTACTATTGAATACATATTCACTATAAATAATACTATCAGTTTTTAGTCAATATAGAAATGTCAGTCTCTGGTTTTAATATAGGTCAGAAAAACCTAGAATAAAGTTCCAGTAATATCTTTCATATATAAATATAAATATGCACGTATGTTTGAAAAGTGATAACTATTTTTCACATTGAGTATCCTAAACTGGGTACATTCTGATGTACTGTGCTTTTCAGACCACATCTTAAGTAGAATAAATAGTGATAGCAGCATTACTCTTACATAGATATTGGTAAGATAGAGAAGTCATTCTGACTTGAAAGTCGGGAAGAGATTAATAGTGGAACAGGAATTACGTTTTTCTTTATGCCCAGTATTTATTACCAATGTTATGAAACGGTATCTTAAAGTAAAAGCACATGGATTTGCAGAAGCAATAGTTATTATTTGCCATATTTTAAAATAAACTCCTCAGCCATGGATAGGCATCAGTAACAAAACTTTTACTGATTTCAGTAAAGCCAGACTTTTACAAATGGCATGTATTTGTCTCTTTCCTAATATGGGTCTTTCAGCTCTTGAGCAAACTTTTCCTAATGAATCACAGGGTTAGATAGCTTTTCCACTAGTCAGTAAATTAACTCCTCCACAGCTGTGCAATATTCTTTACTTTCAACAGCAACTATTTAGACTATCAGTGATAGTTTTCCATAGCTCATCCCTAAGTCAGTATGAATAGAAAAGTCATATTTTGACTTTTTGTTGGAAAAGAGCTAATGCTGTACTTCTTGGCAATTATTTTCTCATGTTGATTACATCTCTGTGTTGTTGAGAATTTATTTCAATCAAATACCATGCAGACAGAGAGGGAATTTTTTTTCACATAGAAATCGATGTTAATGAAACAAATATGGCACTGTCTGACAGGGCTCAAATGCGACTTATTTGTACAATAGCACCTATGATGTAGATTGCAGCACATGTGATTACAAGAGATGATGTATATACAATTCTTTGGGAATCCACTGACAGAGGTTAGTTTGGGGTGCAGCTGCCAAATAGCTCTTAAGAGACAAACACAGAAAGGAACCATCCTTGCTGTGATGGGTCTGGTGTCAGAGAGTAACTTGGGAAACAAGCACTGTAACAAATAATTCTCCTTCCTAAGCTCAATTCAGCTGAAAACACCCAGAACTTCATTGTTGAAGTATGAATAAGACAATATAATAAATTGTGATCCAAAATCTTTAATATTTACTGTGCTGTATATAGACAAAAATATTCTTCATTTTCCTACGTCACCTTAAAAAAGGTGCTCATCTACATTCTAATTGTGGAATCTGGGTAGTCTATTGGGGAAATAATTTGTACAAAACTGATATTAATTCAATTTTCTTATAGATGAATAAGGGTGCCCTAAACAAAGTTATATCACAGACAGAAAATAGTGAAGAGGGATGTGAAGAGGAAGAAAGGGAGAAACAATTTTTGTAATGGCATTCATTATTTTAATTGTGCCCTAGCAGGAGAAAAATGTCTTTATCGTACGTATGCAAGATTATCACTTACAAGTGATTAGGACAAAGTCAGAGAACATGGATTCTGTTATTTTTGTCTCACACAGTTGCATAACAGTGGCAACTTGCACATTTTTGTAGATACCACCTAAAGTGATGTAGAAATTTAAGCACCATGTATATGCTATGGGGTTTAGACTTAAGTATTGCCCTTTTTAAAGGTAGCTTGAAGTGTCCCTTGAGTAGCTGTCAGCCTTTTTAGAGAACTGTCTCTGAGTTGTCTACAGACCTTATGTGAAAAGGACAGTGTACAGATACCTAGTTGTGTTTATGGAATATTTTGTTATCTAAGAAGAAAAAGTCTTGTTTTGACAAATATAGAAGTGTATTCCATTTCAAATGTTGAACAGTTCTGAATAATTCTCCAATAATTTCTCACTGTAATTATAACAAGTATATCTTTTATAGTTTCTCTTAAATAATCTGCCTGGATCAGAGTTAGGCTGTTCATCACCAAACTAAATTGGGGGGGGTTGCCTTATATGTTATGAATAATTTAAAAATTCTGCTTTTGGTCTAATGATAGTTTTATGGTTTTGGTATAGACTGGTTTAGCTTCCAGTGTTCCCTCTGGATGAAAGTGCCATTTCAGAAGTTCTCATTAGAATGTGTCCTAGAATGATATGACTAAATTAGAGGAATTCAAATTCAAAACATTGGATTACTTAGCTAAAAAATCAACAGAGCATGATTTCTGCGAAATATGTGGTAATAGTTTCCTAGAAAGATGTGGTAATTTTTTCTTCTTTAGTTTAGTTGCATGATGATTCTCTTCAGTAATATAGGCTGAATTTCCCAAGTCACATAAGGGTGCAATCAGAAATGAAGACATGCTGAGTAATTTTAGTTCGATATTTGGTAAAGGAGGCTGAACAGTAGTTTGATAATATAAACGTTCTGATTGAAATTGGTGTATAATAATCTAAAAGCTTTGTTTTATTAGTAACTGCGTTATTTTTATTGCTCAGCTTAAAAGGCTTTTAAAGAGATGAGTATAAGTGGCCTATGACTCTTGCCATTTACTTTATAATTTGAGCAGACTCTCCTAAGGCTACTCTCAAAATTGAGATAGCATTTGATTTCCTTTGAACTAATAAATATCCACTACAAGTCTAACACAAATTCACCCAAATATGTGGCAGTTGCACTGTTGTAAGGTAGGAGAACATGCCGGACTGTCTTTCATAGCCTCAGTAAGAAAACTCTGCTGGCTGCTGAAGGAGATGCTCAGAGAGAATGGCTCAGCTCTGTGAAACAGTGCCAGTGCTGATGGGGTGGCAGGATGCAAAATAGAGCAAGAGGCTCAAAGCACCTGTGTGTCTGATTACATACTAATGAGGGGAAGGAGGGCAGTAGCAGGCCCTTGGAGTTGGCCAGCAGTTAGGAGAGGAAGATTCCTTACTCGGAAGAGGCTATCCATATGTTTTCTGCTGGGGTTTTCTCCACAGTTCTTAGGTTGTCCCTTACCTGGTGTGGTAGGTGGTATTTTGTTTCCTGAGTGGATGAATTGTCTTTTTAGAATCATAAGTTGAGCATAAAGAAGTTTCTTTATTTTTTTTTTTCCTGACTGGTATGCAGTGTTTTAGAGCTCTAAAGAACTTGTTTGCCCTGGGAATTATGTACCTTTTTATTTGGTTTTGCTTTTTAGTCTTTGCTGGAAATACTGAGCAGAATCTCTATGCTTAGTAAATAATGTGAGAAGTTTGGAACTTGAAAGAAGAGTGGCACTTACTTAAATGGGAAGAATGGCTTTTTGTCACCATTAGTTTGAAAGTACTTGTATACAGTTTCACTTTTGATTAGTAGCAATGTTTGTAGGCAGAGTGCTGTGTAAGTTCTGTCACACCTGAGGTTCAGATGTGGTCAGAGATGTGCTTAGTACATGGCAGAGAGCTCTTTTTATGTTATAGTTTATGTATAGTTTTTATGATATGTTCTAGTATGGTATTGCTAAGATGGTGCTGAACTAATGCAGGCACTACTGCTGTGTGTGGAATTCAGTTGGGATGAATCTCACTTGGAGCACAGATATTTGGCCCTGTCCTTATGTAAAGGTAGTATTATGATTTTTTGCTGTAGCATTGGGAAGCAACATGGCTGTGATGACTTTAGGACTTCTTAGGTGCAGTTTTTCCACAAGCAGACATAAAGGGCTGCTGCTGAGGGAGATCTTGTGCTGGCCTTTCCCACAGCTCTTGTTCTAAGGCAGCTCTATCAAGCAAGTTTTATTATTTGAATCACTCTGTGCTGGATTTATATAGTTAGTTCCCTAAATCCTTGTGAAGTGTCACCAATAAGCACTCAAAAACTGCTTGGATTTCTGTGTATCGTCTTGCACATTATATGCAGTCCCCAAGCTGCCTGGGCTATTCCAAAGGAAATAAATTAGCATGGTGGAGTTGAAGTTGCTTTGAAAGCTGGTGAAAGTTGCAGTTTCCTATTGTGTTAGTACTGACTGCACTCTCCAGGATTCAGTTATCCTTTCTGGTTTACTTCAGGTTTTCTGTCAGGGAGTACAACTCTTGTTTTCACAAGGAGCTACACAAACACTGTTTGCTTGACTTTTCCCTTAACTAGATCAGCATTTTCTCCCAAATCCATCTGCTTAGTGACTAGCTAGAGAGCCTGAACATTGCCACCCTTAGAGATCATGTAGACCACTCAAAGGGCAAGTCTATCATCACCATATAATGTTGTGAATGTGTTATACAAGAAGCCAGCAGCTCTTGCAGTGAGCATTTCCACACACCTGGCATGTAGAACTCCACATCTGCTGCTGCATTCCAGCTGTGCACACAAACGGCCACTGAACAATGGCACCAGTTCACCTGAGCAGCTCAGGGACTGCAGCACAGATTCACATACAACCTCTTCCAAATTTGATGTTGGTTATGGTTATTTTTTTCCCTCTAATATTTTTCACCTCTAGACAATATGTATGTTCATCTGAAAGAATTTCTGTGTTTAACAGTCATAAAGTTTGGGTTTTTTTGCTGTAAACATTTACTTTTGATTGAAATATCAACTCCTATGTGACATTTAAAGGTCATAATAAAATATATACAATTAGCACAGGTTATTAAGGAAAATTTGCTTCTTTTTAACAGTTGGGGCTATTTTTTCTGCTTTGAAATATGTTTCCTTCTAGTCAGACAAATATTAAAATTCCAGGGTATCAAAATAGCCAAGAACAAGTCTGATCACCATCTTTTTATAGTCTATAGCACCTCCCAGTGTCTGTTGACACATTTAAAAGGAAGCAAGCCAGCTTACCAAAAATGGGAGTACTAATGCTAGGAAACACCCTAAAAAAAATAATTCCCCAAGTTGTGAGGGTATTCAAAAAGTGTCATTATTGAAGAGATGGAGATGAGTGTTGTGTTATGATCCCTGTTGAAGTCACTGTGGTTATTAATGCCATGGAATAGTCATGTTTGCTGTTTTCATTTATAGTTTTGAGTTGATCTATCCATACTCTGACTGGGCTTAATTTTGAAAAACTGGATGCAGAAGGAAGATTTCAGTGTTTTGAACAGAGTATCTAGACCCTTTAATAGCTTCATCCTAGTTTTGTTCTTTGTTTTAAAAGCTAAATAATAGAGCCTATTGATTGCATTGGTATTTTTATTGCTTCTTTGGTGTGTTTTCATGAAATTGTGGGCCACATCTTGAATATCCACTTCTAACTTTTCAACGCCAATTGTTACAAAGACTTTTTTCCATTTGTATAAATGATGTCATGTGTTATGAAAGTTTTAAAGTGTGACAATTCAGTACTATGATTGTTGACCTCTATTATGTTACTGCCATAAAAATTTTCACTATTAACTTTTTATTAATAAAATGTTTCTAAATGGCATATACCAGAAGGCTAACTTGATCCTTCTTCCATATCCAGAATTAAAAATAATGTCAAAGGTCAAACAAGACAATTGAAATGCAGTTGCCAAATATAGTCATAGACAGTCAATTATGCAATGAAAGCAGTGTGCCACCCATGAAGAGTAACAGCCTACATTTGCATAGACATAATCTGTTTTGATGAGAAATGTGTTCCAAAATATACTGCTAGTTGATAGGTCTTGTAGTGTAGTGTGGAACAGTGTAATTATATGGTTTAGGATGTCTTGGTCTTCCTAAGCTTTAAGGAAGATGGAGAGGAAAGCCAACTCTGTTCTGTGTTCCAGGATCCTAGAAATCTGAAACAATCACTTTCAGATACTCAAACAATACAGAAAGTTGGAAGCTGTGAAGGGGAATATCTGGATTTCGGCTTTGTTTTGCAAGACTGACTGTATAAGGAATTGAATTTTATACCAAATTCTATTTGGATTTCTGTATGGAAATTGCTTCTTTAAGATTCATCTGAGCTCTGTGTTTTTCTGTCTAGCTACTGACTTCAGGACTTCTAGTTCATTTTCTATTAGTCAATTAATGTTCTATTATCAAATTACTTAATATGTGTAGTGTTAACACACAATTCTTTTGTGGTTTGGAAGTTTTTTAAGTAATACTTTTTAAAGCTCTTTACAGAGAGGTGAATAATTCTTTTTCATAGAGGCACAGAGAGTCTGAAGAATTTTCCCAAAGTCTGTAAGCAAATTGCTTAGAAGTTTGGACTAGCCTCAAGTCTCTTGAGTCTCAGGTCAGGGCCACTTCAGCAGATTTTCTTCAGGATGGAGCAATAATATACTTAATGATACAACACTGAATTTTTTGAAGATTCAGAGATTGTAAACAATGTGGGGGGGGAAGGTGTGGGGGGAAAGGAGCTGCAATTTATCTTTATATATATACTGTAACTGCTTCTGTAGTTGGCTGCTAAATTTGATTGATCATCCTGTAAAAATGCACTATTTCTCATTTCTGATGAATTTCAGTATTGAGAGATTCAGAAAAACTGCCAAGTCATAGCTGAACTATGAGGGTATATCAAGGTTGAAGGAATCAGTAAGGACAATGTGTATAGACTCAGATTTTTTTGCTGCTCAGACTGATGTTAGCTCAGTGTTGAAGCTCCCCCATGCAGGCATAGCCTTGCTGGTGTATGCTAACTTGTGGAGCTGCTGCCTGGGCCTGAGCCCAGAGGTTTGAGTTTTCCCCCACAGAGCTTATGCAATCATTTTTGTTCGTGAGAGTGAGAAGAAAGTGAGTGTAAACTGCTACTGTCTGGCTTTACACGTATTTTTCAGCTGGCAAATGCCTAAGAATAGACAAGGTGATGAAGATTCAGGAGGTTAATTCAGAAGTTGTAAGCAGTTTTAACTGTGTTCTGTGGCACCCCTCTTATACTGTGCCAGTTGAGCAGTGATCTGGATGTTGATACGTGAGACTGAAGAATCTTGCTGCAGTCTTTCAGGGCTTCACACCCTGCTTTCTTCTCACCTCCCCAAAGGCTACGCTCACCAAAAAAGTCAATAGAAGCTGTAAGGTACGACTCAGCTGCTTCTGTTATCTGCATCTTTGCTAAAACCCGTCTTCATCAGCAGTTGAGGGTGAAAACCTGGGGTTTGTGATAAGGTGTAGGCTGAGGGATAGGAATAGATCTCTCTGCTAGCTGGCACTTGAGAGTACCCCCAGTGCCAGATAAAGAACTGGAGGGGCAGCAGGGGAATCTGGTATATTAGGTTTGGTTAATTACTGTGGGAGAGAAAGTCATCCTTGCTGCTGTGGGCTAGGTTTTGAGAGGATATGCATATATTTCCATTTGAATCAAATCTTTCTGTTATAATTGAAAAGATTAGCAGAGTACTGATGTGAAGCAAAACCACTTTCATGTCTTCTCCTGGCACAAAGTGTTGGTTGAACCAACAGCCTCTGAAACAACAAGAACACAGTTGCAGAGACAGACTTTCTGTTGGTCTGGAACACACATAACCCTTAACTGAACCTAGTCCATCAATACCTGCCTTGAAATACCTGATTTGCAGAAGCTGAATCTTCTTGGCTCTCTATGTAACATGTGTTTAAGCAACAGGAATAAAATTTAACATACATTTGTTTTATGCTAAGAAGCATATATAAAATACTAGTGGAAGTAATTCTGGAAATTGGAATATTTAACCACTAAGATGTGTATAAAGTGTATTTTGTCATCAGTTAGGGTTTACATTTGAGCAAAACTGAGTTGAAGTTCATTTAATATTGCTGAAAACTTGTTGGATTTTGGTCAAAAGAGAAGTAGTTTTCCAAGATAAAATTGTAATCAAGATTTCAGCCATTTTATGTCAAGATCTCACTAGACTACTTTCTCTACTTTTTTTTTTGGTTGGCTTTATCCACTGAAAAAAAAGAGGAAATAGGCACTTTCTGGGTTTAGAGCACACATGGAATATGATAGGATCAGACATCTTAGGATTGAGGTTCCAGGAAGGCTTTTCTAGTAACTAAGAGACCCTTTGAAGTCTTTAAAATGAGATTCCAAAGGCAACAGAGCATGGAAAGTCCTAAAGCACCATCCATAGTTAAAAATCCTCTTGGATAGAGTCAAAACAAACTCTGATTTTTGATGCCTTTTTTCTGAACAAAATTAAGTAAATCAGGCAAAATTCTGAAACACAAACTGAAATGAAGGAAGGAGTAAACAGGGATAAGGAGTGATTTTTTTTTTTTTTCTATCAAAGATTAAGAGTTAGCAAATCACGTTATTATCTCCAGGATTTGTTCAGTCAATCTCACAGTTTACAATCATGAATTCAAGAAGAGTGTTTTGTGTGCCCGCTTAGATTATTTTCCTTGAACAAGATGTAGAATTTATTTTTTGTTAAAAGGGTTCGGGCTTTGGCAAGTTATCGTAAGTTTTTGTCAAAAAGAAATTTTTTTTATGAAAAATGACAGATTTTTCTGGGTTACCTAACCTCTTGGCTGCTGCCTAATTCTTGCTTTAGTTTTTCAGTGGGTGACTCTCAGGTCTCACTCTGCCATTTAGTTTTCAGATTGAAAGCAAAGCTGTCAGGTGCAAAGTGATTTCCCCTGCTTAGAGGAGATCATTGTCCTCTGATTTGATTAGTTCACTCTTGAGTTATCACCTTTATGTCCACCAGAAGGCTCTACTGCTTACTGAAATGTGCACAGAACCATATTCTTTGGGTACCTAACAAGGTCAGCACTGTTGTAAACAGGATTTGGCAATTTGCTTGCACTGGGACAGGACACACGTATTTCTTTAACTAAGCAATTAAATTGTAATGTTTTTTGAAGCAATTGAATGATAAATACAGATTATTTACAACTGATGAGTGAGGATTTGGTTCAGCATTTATTTATGTCATGAAACTTGAATACACACACATTTAATTCAGTGGCTGTTAACTAAAAACCTCAGAAATTTTAAAACTTTCACTATTTGTGCTGTTACTTGCATAGTATGCATGTGTATATATATTTTTATTTTGTAACTAGAGGAGTTTGAAATACAGAGACCCTAATTCCTCACCATCTTGGCATTCTTATAGTCCCAACTGATAAGAGAACCTCTATGAATCTTGGCACTTGCCAAAGCTGTGATGAAGTTATCTTTCTACAGACATTTCTCAATGTGAAGATTGTTTGTCAAAATATTCATGCTTCACACCTCATGGGCTGAAAAGGAGTTGTTAATTGATCTACGAAATTGTCAGGGCATCTTCCTTTATGAAGCTAAATTATGATAGGTAAAAATATGGGGTTTTTTTCTTATTTTATTTTAGTAGCACAAGTTAGCAAATTCAAAAGGGAAAATAATTCCTTTTATTTATTATGTAAGTGGAAAAATAGGATAAAATGAGAAGAAACCTCTTGGAGCAACACTTTTCATGTCCATTGATTAGTTTGACTGCAGCAGTTCTGGCATTCCATCCTGAGAAACAGGTTTGATTTACCTTTAACTTTCAGAACTGGAAATCATGAAACAAGAATGTTTGAGCATGCACATAAATACATCCTTTTCATCTGTATGGTTTTAAAATGATGTTTTTCAGCGAATCTGGATAAAAATAGCCTGTTTAAACTTCTAATGTTAATTTCTTTTCCTTAGAGAAGGTGTACTAGTCCAGGTAGGCATTATTTTTTCTGGGTTTCTTGTTTGTTTTGCTTTTTGCCCCGTCATATAACATTATTTTCTTTATGGTTATTGATTTTAGTAGAGAGCCATAAGCACATCTTCAGAAAGGCTGTTTACATTTTTTGATGAACAAATGGTATGACAAAAAGTGTTCCTATAATACGGCTACAGTACTAATTTCTTTAGTTTCTCAGAAAATCCAGATTATCAGTGTTTGCATTTTTCTAGTCTCTGTCTATATTTGCCAATATATTCTACCCAAAAAAAGTATTTGGGTGTTATTCCTTAAGATACAATAGATAAATTAAAGTATTAGACTTAAGATAGTGGGAACTTCCTACATACTTCAGCCAATTTAAAGATGGCCCATCAGTTACCAGATATCCATTATAGTTTCGTTTGTTTTTTCTCCTCATTGTATTTACCAGAAAAAGGATTGGATTTTTTTTTCCCACTGCAATATAAACATAAGGGGTTAGTGACTCGAGTTTGTCTTTCTGTAATTTGCAGTAGTTACCATCACTAAATTATCATGAAGTGTTCAGACAACTACAAGAGAGATACATCACTGGCACGAGAGGATGTGATGTTCTCTAATGGGCTCACTACAGAATGTTTAAAGGTGTCATTAATGTGCTTAAGCAAATGGGATCCTTCAGAGAGTTTCTGCTTGAATTTGAAATAATGCTAAATTGCTAACAAAGTTTCACTTAAGCATCATGGAACTAAAAAAACAGCTCTGTATAATAAATTACTCAGCTCTAGATGCTGTCATAATATGTTTGTAAATAATAACAACAAAAAAAAATAGGTATTGTGAATATTCACTAATCTGCATTAATTCAGAAGAATCAGTTTCAATAGCCAGTAACATTTTTTCCAGTGATTTTTATGGGAACAACATTTCACTTCAAAACTAGTCCTATGGATCTCTATTGTAGCAATGCCCTCCTGAAACTCAAAGGGAGTCTTCTTGAATATGGACCAAATAATTTAGTTGGCTGCTGGCCATGTGTTGTCTTTCAGAGGAATATGGTTATTCACTATGTAATAGTGTAAGAAGAAAAGAGACATATGGAAACAAATTTTAAAAGAAACAGTAACATTAGTCAATGCAGTTTTAGCCACACAAGTTGCCAAGCACTTAATGTAGCCATGTAGTAAAGAAATAAAAGATGAAGCCCACTAGCCAGGCACGTAGCATGCGAAAGTGCTGCTCTGATAGAAAACAAGCACTCAGCTTCAGCTGAAGGCTGAAACACACTAACAGTTCTTGAAGTTTGATTTATGGGTTTCTTTGGCTGCTGCTGTTATAAAAAGGACACTATTATATACAACAAATTAAAACTTTTTTTTAACACAGCATTCTTGGAAATATATTTGTCCTTTTATTTGTCTCTAAACACTAGACCAGCATGTCCCTGGCCCCTTTTCATTATAATTTTGTTTTGAAATGTGCAGTATAATCCTATGTATTTTCCTGTTGCATCTTAATAATGTCTTTTCAAGCAGATGTCATGTTTCTCTAAATAAACAATATATTTGTAACAACACAAAAGACAAAATGGCAAAAATAGTGACTGTAAAAATTGATGTCTTCAGATATAAATCAAAGACTATATATAGGTATTTGTGTGGAAAATACATGTTAGTACAACAATTCTTTTTCTAGTTCAGAATTTGTATTTGATACAGATTCATGAAATATTGTATGTCCATTCTCTCTAGATGAGTCATGGCTTTGGAAGAAAAGGGGGAGGATAATTTTTCAGCATCAGGATCATTGTAATAATGAACTGCAGAAACTATAATAGATTTTGTTCCTGGCTTGGCAAACTATCTAAAAGATTTTGCAAGAGCGTTTACATAATTCTTTCCATTGAACTTTCTAGTATTGCTAAGTTTTAATTGTTAACTCAAACACACCAAACTTTTAGGTAGTTTGTGCACTATATAAATGTGGTTTAATATTTCAGGAATATTTTACGAGGAGAGTTGGTGGTTATACGTTTTCGTACATACAACCTTAGTTCACTTGTTAGAATAGGCTCTCTGTTTGATAATAGTTCCCAGCTGTAACTAATACATTAGCAGATCTACAATGTAGTATTTAAAATGACGCATTTCAAAATCAATAGCAAATGTCCTGCTGTAGGATTAATTGGAAAACTTGTTTTACACAATGGTTAGTGTAAAACTCTTTTGGAATTATGGCAAATCGAGGAATAGGAAAAAATGATGTGTAAATTTCTAAAAACTTAGGAAAAGCAAAAATATTACTTACTGTAGTTGTTGTTTGCTTCTCTTGTCCCTTTCACTTTGCCTCGCTTATCAATCCTCATATACCACTGAGTTCGACAGAAAAGTCTTCTCACTCTTACATCCCCCCCTTCCATATAATCATAGCTTCTGGTGTGTCGCTCAGGGCTGGAACAGTTCACATTTGTAGCCATTTGCTCTGGAGTCATGTCATTGCAAGCTAAAGATATAGTGCCCATTAGAAAGATAATGTAAAAGTATGATCTGTAGAGCAAAATTGGCAGGATCCATGTCAGTATCCATTTGTGCATTATAGTGCAGTGTTCTGGGTGTTCATGAACAACATAATGAAAATTAAATCTCAAGTAGACTGTTGCTCTTAGGTCACCGACCTGCCTTCTGTCTTTACGAGTTACAGATTCATTTAAGTGAGATTGCTCCCTCTTCTAGAATTCTGATCGTTATTCCTTAATAGTTAATGGCGAAATAGAAGAGCTTCTTAAATATCTCTTCAGTCAGAATATCCTTTAAAGACACAAGTTATAAAAACCTTTGTTGTTGTGACCTTCTTTACTACTTGAATTTGCTGCTTGCACTGAAAGTAAAAGATCTGTGAGAAAAGGTGCATGTGTAAGTCGTTATGCTCAATTGTTACAAATGTGCAAGGATACATTATGCTAATGAAAAGTACTACATGAAAATGAAATACATGACATGCTGAGCTCATTTTTAAAAATATACTAATGCATATACAATAGATATATCTCATACAGCTTTTTACATAACCAGACATTTACACTGATTGTAAACACAGTTCTCTCTTCAGTTTAAAATCCTTCCAAAAATCTTATTGATTCATTTCAACTCTCATGCATGATAAAATTCTCCTGATTACTTCATACCTATATATTTACTATTGGCACAATCAATTTTACAACTTTTCTCTAGTTCAGGTTTCAAAACAGACCTCATAGCTTTAGCCCTGTGTTTTTACTCCTACCCTTTTCAGATTATTAGTAGAAATAGTTTTCTTAATTATTTTTTTAGCATCTAGCATATAGAAACAACGAAAAGTTATTAGCTATTAGAAACTGTTGAATGATCTTGTAAAGGACAGATAACTTACTTGTTCCTGTTGATAAGAGCTGGATACCCAAGTACTCCATTTCTGTTGTCTCCTTTTTGCAACATGAGACACTCTACTGTAGCTACAAACTTTCTCAGCTCAGAAAGACTCCACCAGAATTATAATTGTTTCCATAAATCAACACGCTGAAGAGATGGTGTGTATGTGCTTATGTGTGCGCATGCATGTGTGTGTTGAGCCTGTTCAGTCCTTTTCGATAAATACCTTTGCTGACCTCACTTGGAAGCAATTAGAATTTAACCAGTCAGCTGTCAGTTGAATGCACGAACAAAAGTAAAAGGAGACTTGCATTGTATCGTGTCCAATGGTCATCAGAGGGAGCTATGTACATAGTTTATGCTTTAGGTCTCCAAGAATCTTCTTTCTAAAAATGTATATTTTGTGCTGCATGGATAGAATTGCTTCACATGGTAGTTAGTGTTTCTGTGCTCTGGTTTAGGTCAGTATTTTTCTGTCCTTAAAAATTCCTCCTCCTTTCTTTTGTGCTCACATGCTTATCTCTGTGCTTTCAAATCTCTTCTGCAGTTTGGTGGATTCATAGTCTGCTTAGAGCCTTTCTGAAGGATATGTGAAATGTGGGTTACATACCATGGAGAAGAGTGTGCTGTAGCCATTAGAGATCATGAGGTATATTTTTATATCATGGATTTGAAAAGAGGGACCACTGCACTGACGTTTTATTTTATCAGCCACTAGGTGAAAAGGAGAACGTATATTTGGATATTTCCAAGTCTGCATTCAAACACAACCTTTATCAGTTTGAAGGAAAAATTGCTGCTAAGGAACAGCCTTTCTTAGCACATGTAGTTAGTTCTGGAAACTTACAAAGGGAGGATGAAAACTGGCAGCAATATAAGGAAGCCCCTAATACTGCACACCAAGCAACGGCTTAAAATCTAGAGAGTCAAAATCATGGGTGGATACACCTGGTTTTCTGCTTTTGTGTACCTGTTTCCCTCTCTGGCATCAGCCTGCCCATGTTCCATTTCACCCCTAAATTCTGTTGAGTTTCTGATGAGTGTATTTGTAAAACACACTGAAGCAAAGTTTTCAGTAGCTCTTTATCCTAACTGCCCTACTGTTGATGTAAGTACACCTCAGTCCCTTTGGTAAGTAATATCAACAAGGAAAGTTTGGAGTTAATCCAGTTATTAAGAATAGTTTACTTATGTTTAATAGTTTAGGCTTGATAATATAATGCAGTTTATCGTTCCATGCTTTTATCCCATCCCCATTCCCTTCCTCTCTCTATAATGGGATATCAGTTACATATTAAAAATTAAGTGCAGTGTAGAGGCAGTTAAAAATCCCAGGGAGTACATATGTGCCACCTTGTGGTGAGGGGCACATAAGTAAACAGGACTGATTCAAAATCAACACAAAGGTGCACCAGGCAAACTTGTAGTACTCAGCCTTTCCTATCTATGAAGAGAATGAGTAATCTCCTTCCTTAACACCAACAGCCTCCTTGTCAGCACTCACATGGATCAGTCCCTTTGTCACTCACTTTGCATTCTTTTTTAACCATTTTCACACGTAGTCCAAAGTTGATAGATTTTTCTTGTTGTTACCTCTATTTCAGCATCTTGTTTTTTGGGTTCTGTAGCTCGACCTTATTTTCCTACTTTAGCAAAAGGCTCAGTATATGCACTTTTCATATATGAAAGATGTGCTGCTGAGGACTTTCAAAGTCTGCATACCTGCAGCTGATATACAAAGTGGCTTTCATTAGTTAACGGTTGTAGACTATGATCACAGCTATCTCTAGCTTGACTTCTGTCTTGTCATCCCATGGCCACCATTCTGACAAGAAGTGGGGACTGAAGTGACTTATCCCACTTGTGGCTTTTGCAGTATGTTTGCTGGGCTTATATCAGCATGTTCTCTGACCCATTCCACAGTCTGAATTCAGAATGATAACAATGAAAAAAATGTGTGGTATTCAAAAGGCTTATCTCTCACGTATTATAAAGAAAGCAATCAGGGATAAAAGGTAATCTGTGTTTTACTCAGCAAAATAGGATGCAAGTAGAAATGTTTTTGTAAATATTCTGGGTCTTTTATTTCCAATAACAACCTGCACTTTCAGATCCATACTGGTTTTAATTTTTCTTTTTCCTTGCTAACATATTGTTTCTGGCTGTTAGTACCAGGAGAAAAAATACATACCTGAGGTTTCAGTTCCAGAAAGCTGGAGCTATTCATGGTCCAGGCATAGGCATGTATTTCTCTTGGCTCTGGAAAAATAAATCACTTGCTGCAAGTGAGTGTTCTTAAGTGGTGCCTCACTTCAGATCTCTGTAAACGTTTTTAGCTAAGAATAAATGAAAAGTGGCTTAGATAAGGCACTAGCTCTAATTTTAGTTGGTGAACAATGCGGTTACTCTTTCATTATTGCTGCTAACATTCATATCTTCATATTTTGTAATTATAGAATAGTATCTTTCCTCTGTGCTTTAGCGGCAGTTGTCCTTAATTTCACATTTTTTATGTCTTGCAATACAAGTCCAACTGTATCTTTTAATGGAGGGATGCCATCTCGCTGTGCATGTGTATATCAGGCTTCTCTGCATGCGTCTCCAAGCCTCTGAATGGCCCAATATGCATCTGATAAATCAAGCATAACTAATATCTCTATCAAATTGGACTAGTTTATGTTTAGAGAAGATATCGCTTGACTGACACTCGGTACTCTATCTGTTTAACAAAGTGCATGCCCAGGTCTTTGTACTACAGTCCCAAGCAAATCTTTAATAATATACAGAATTTTTCCACCTGTGATTTTCTGTTTCTTTGGTGATCAGGTTTCAGGACCACAGAAAACATGGAAATGTGCAAACTGCACATGCTGTAAAGCATCTTTTAATACTTAATGCATGCACTGGTGTCTCCTTCCTGTTGATAAGAGCTTTCCACAGCATTGTTACAGTGCACATGCTGAAAAGGAAAGTGGAAATGAATTGCAAGCACTTTGCTTCTGATTTTAAAGATTGTGCATAGGTCTCCAGTTAAAATAGAGCTTAATTAAGTTTATTCCCTTTTTCCTTACATAGGAAATTACTTTTTGTCCTTTCAGATGAAAACATGACCGTAAGGAAAAGCAAAACTATGCTTTCCTCATCTCCAGGCTGGCCTGCTGCAAATTTACTGCACAGCTGTGGCATTGGGTCATGAATGTGACTTTTGAAAAACCTCTGGTTTGTCCAGTTTGCCCTTAGGGCAACACATCCCTGCTAAGAAACATAATTCTCTTCCTCCTTGTTCCTTGATCCATTTCAAATTTTCTTTAGAACACCTTCCAGAGTTTATCTTCTTACTTCCAGAGTAGGAAGATAAAAATCTCTGTATCAGACTTTAAACCCAAGATCTCGGGTTTTAATGCCCTGAAGGAATACCTAAAATGGGGTTGGAAGATACCAGGGAAAAAATACCATAGATGTGAAGGTGCTAAATATTCTTATGGTTAAATCCTTATCCACAGTTTCCCGATCTCAGAAATCAGGATCAGATCAAGGGTGACTGTTATTACATGCAAAAGATACAAGAAAAGTGCTACAGTTTGAGCAAATCTTTGGTCAGTGTTGCAGTATCTGAGAAACACTGCAACATGTGTGGGAAATAAACTCATATAATGAGGCAGTAAAGACAAGAGATACAAGGAATATTGCACTTCAGTCTGGATTTATCTTTTCAGGTCATAAGGCTCAGATTAAAAACTAGAACTATGAATCTTTTGTCTCCCTAACTATAAGAGTGTCTTTTTGGTTTTGGTAACTGGTATGGGTTATTAAAATCATATTGAAAAGACAACAGCATTTTTTTTTTCCTAGCGTTTTTCAAAACACATCTCTTCAACATAATTCCTTTTTTTGTTTCCTCCTATTCATCCAGATCATATTGAGCTGATTTAAATCTACAGGAAAATTTGAATGGGATACAGTAGATATTTGGAAAAAAAAACCCCTTCAAACTATCAAATAGTTTGACTACTACATAACTAATTTCTTTTAATTAGTTACAGCAGATGTTTCATATAGTTTATTTTAGGGAAAACAAAGGCAGGGAATACCTTAGCTCAGTCAGTTGTAAACTTAAAGGTAAATCCATCTAGGCTTTTTTCACTTGGAGAATGGAGTACCATGGTACTGACTTTTGAAGGAGATAGAATAAAACCAGAATGCAATGGCAGCCAGATGAATCCTTCCTTTCTGCATAATAACACTCAACTTCAGGGGATTCTACTTGTGATGACATCAGGACACTCAGGCAATGTTTTTCATAAACTCCGATGTTAATGCAGAATTGTGACAGTACATTTTTGGTGGAGATAAAAAAAATAGAAAACTGGTATGAGGAAATACTGAGGAGTCCCATTTGGTTCATCTCACTTATTACCAAGTATGATGTTCAGAGGTCTCTTTTCTCTTTTTGAAGTGATCCATACATTTGTAGTCAAATTTTTGTTTTACCAAAATACTTAATCGTGCAGTGATTTCTTCTGCCTGACTTTAAATATATTCTTTTTACAAAATAAAAAACTTGTAGCATCTTTGTATATACACAGATGGTTGGATAAGAACCAGCATTAAGACCTGGATTTGTGCAATCTGTAGCTTAGAGTCACCTTCTACAGCTGTCTGAAATTAAATAGAGGTGTGATACATCCAATATCTACTGCTCCTGCTGCATACTGTAGGTGTCAAAGTGCTCCTGTGATTGGTTTTTAAAAACCTGGTCTCACATATATATACATCATCCACTGAAACATTCTTAATGTTGTGAAATAAAACACTCAAAAGGCACAAATTCTAGCTGTCCATCTCACACATTCTGTCAGGGGAGAAATTTGTGAAGCAAACAATAATGATAAAACTTAGTTTGTATCGTAATACATACTCACACACTCAACCAAACCAGTGGTTATCAAAGTAAGCTTTTGGCATCTCTGTATAATTCAGTGAGTCCAGGCTTTCACTCAAGGTTTAATGTAAATTCCTTCTTTATGGTTCTCTGTTATTTACGAGTGTCTTAAGTTTTGAGATTTAACTAGACATTTTTTCAGTGGCTTTCTCTGTACTAAGGCAATAAAGCAGGTTGGTACAAACAATGCAGCAAATACAAAATAACAAAAGGTGGAACTGTATATGGCAGAAATGCTACTGGATTAGTACTGTGTATTTATTATTTTATTTTGGGAAACAAAAGTAGGACCTTGCCTGGAGTAAGACCTTTCCTAACTGTCAGCTGATTATGTGGGCTATTATTACATGTGTTCTAAAAGCAAAATAATGTACGGGGAAACTGCCCTATTCCCCTGTAAAGCTGTGGTCCTTGTAGAGTTCAAAACTCACCAGTTGACTCAGAGCAATTCTCTGTAATGATTGCTTTATTTATTACCCATCTGTCAGAGACAGGGACACCACTTAGTCCCAAAAATGTAAGGTTTTCCAGCTGTTTGTCATTTGAATGGTAGATATGCATTTGCTAAACTGAGGGAATCTAATAAAAGGGTGTCGTTCCTAGGGAATCTGTGTTAGGAATTGGCTTACAGAGTGAACTCCACCACATTTCCTCACATTTTCCATTCTCTCACTTACTGATAATGAAGTCCATGATATCCTACTAAATCCTATGTAAATTCAGGCCAGAATAGTCATTTCATAATGTGTTAGGGGTGTGAAAGAAGGATGTGGAGTGCTAGGATCTGAGTGCAATTCAGCATATCAAGTGCAGGGTTAGAACGAGCATGTCAGCATCATTCCTGAGGCATCTGGTGTGGTCATGGACTGGTGAGCCAGTTTTTCTAATTATAAAAAGAAGAAAAGAAAGTGTCAAAATACCTTTGCATTCAAAGGGCAAATTGAGGCTATGTCAAAACTGCATTTTCTTTCAGAGCTCCCTCAAGAGAGTTAGGTAAGAAGGGATGCTATTGATTTCAGACTGGCTGTAATTTAAAGATGCCTAGTCTGGGGGTTACCAGCTAGTGCTATTTATTTGCAATATGAACCATCCTGCTCCTCTGTATGTATAGTTCTGTAGATTGCAGGAGTGATCCCTTCTTTCTGGGAATAGCTGTGCTTCCAAGAGTTGAAGTGCCTGCCAGTGCAGCTGTTGCTCTGTTAGATGGTTATTTGCCTGGCTTGTGGCATCATCAAGGATGGAATTTTGTCAGTGACTGTTGAGGGTCAGGCATTGAAACAGATTATGAGACTTGATGTTGTCTGATCTGCCTCCCTACTCCTGCCTTACTTTGCTTGCCATAACTATCACATTACTAAAATAATTTCTACCCTTTTAACAGTAATGCCAGTTGCTAGTTTTTCACACCTTTGACAAAGACTGTCCTTTGCAACCATCCACAATCCTAAATATTACTGTTCTGTGAAGCTGGAATGTGGAACATTTGGGAGGTGATAGTGAGAAAGAGAGGGGTAAAGAGCTTGGACTAAAGAATCTGTGTATTCCTTCCTCCCTTATAAAAGAGGAGGGAAAACTTGATTCTCTGATAGGAATTTGTCTACTGTAGTGGTAAATTCCCATTATCAGCCTTTTATGATATTGGGCTGAGTGCAACATCTGTCTAGTTTGTGTACCTCTTGCATCTGTGTTATCTGTGTCGTGCTTGACAGTGGGCTATTGCAACAGAGGCCTTTTCTGGAGTAGAAAACTTTTATTGACATGACTTCGTGAAAACTTTTTTCACACTGACTGTGTGTATTGGCTCCAGTGCTGAAGTCACTGTGCTAAACTCCACCATGCTGAGGTACAAAGCGTGGTAGTCCCTTGACATGGCAATCAACTGAACAAGTTTTTGTGGGTTTTCTAATCCAGTTGACTGAAAGCCCCAGAATAAGAAGATATAAATATTAAAGGGAAGTTACTAAAAAGCTATTTTTTAAAGAATTTTGACAGGCAGTTTTTTGCTAGTTAACCACATTTCAATAAAATTCCTCTCTGAAGATCATGCCATTGTTTGTTTGTTTGTTTCATAGCATTGTTAGACATGAACAATAAGTTGGCAGTGCCTGGTATGAATTCTTGGCCTCTAAAGTCTCTGGTGAATGGTTTATCAAATTGAACATGTGTTCTATAATCTTGAATTACGGATTAGTTTTTTTTCCTCAAGTAAGTTAGCTGTGCCCTAATGATGACTAACACTTTTTATATCTTTTCTTGATGAGAAACCTGTGAAGGAAAAGACAACTCTCTCAAAATGTCCTGAAATTTAGGGGCTTGTTGCAATTCTGACTCTTCTGTGAGGATTGTGAGATTTTATCAATAATCCCCGATAGCAACGTGATTTTGATAGCCATTACTTCAAAAGCAAAAAGAAAGTATCTTTTATAGGAGTCTCGCATTATATACCTGTGGGGAAAAAAATGTGATAATGCAAAGAAGGATCAGCTGTGTACACACATGAGTTGAAGTAAGGCTTCATGAAAAATATTAATTTTGGTGTTTCCAAAATTCAGTGTTTGCCTTTATGAACTTAATTTTCTTCTGATATTAGAGTAATTGATAGTTGTAATTCCTGATTTACACAGTTAGCACCAGCATCTCAAATGTAGAAGGGGATGTTTTGAAAAAGGGAACTTTGTTCCAGTATCAGTCTTTCAGCATCCACTAATTCTGCTTCTCAGGAAGGTTATTGTCTGAGTACACAAACTCTGCAAACTTCTGCATGAAGGCGGTGATGGGTTTCCTGAAGTATCCCAAGGGGCTGTTAATGCACAGGTGCTGGCATGTGGAAGAGAATGGAGAACCAGCAATGGCAAGAAGAAAATTAGGAGCATTATAATTTGTGGAAGAGAAGAAATTATGGACAAAAATTGGTGAACTCTCAGGAGGAGGGAAAGAGATACAAGACAGAACAGAGTAAAGTAACAAGGTCCTAATGTATGCAGTATGTCAGAAGAAATGGGAGCTAGGAAATAGGGGAACCTTGGAAGTCACTTTAAGAAGATACAGGAAAAGATCAAGGAATTCCTCATACAAATCCTCTCTTCTTCTCTCTGATGTTTTTTTCAAAATATATCTAAGAGAAATAACATCATTTGGCAAATCAGATATGTATTAGGCGGCAGTGCATGAAATCTTTAATTTCAAGGTTTGTATTTTGGCTTTGGTAGCCTGCAGTAAAGGACTTTGGGGATGGAATGATTATTGTACTGCATGGTGACAAAGCTCTGTTCACCCAAAAAATAAGATGCGGATAACTAAAAGAGATAAGTTATTTCTAAGTTATCCCTTCTGCCTTTATATGGTGTGCTATTTCAAGTTTTGCAGACCTGATTGTGTGGCTTGTGCTTTTCCCATTATGACACTCTGCTGCAGCAAAATGACCTGGCCCAACTGGGACATTGCTCATTAGAGTTGGTGCTGAACAGGGCTAACCCAGCCACTCATCTATTTCTTTTGAAAATAGGGTAGATATGGGAGAGATATTTTTTTCTATCTATTTTTGACATTATTATTTTATCTATCCAATGAAGAAACCCCTTCTTCTCCATGCTTGCCAAAGGCAACTGCCAGCCTCTTCACTGGTCTCTGGTTCCTGGCCTAGATGTAAAGGTGCAAGGGAAAAAATAGGGCTTCATTAGGGCCACATTATCTGCAGTAGAATCTGTGATGTTGAGGAGTGGTCTTGTATTTTCCTTTGTCGTTTGTGATCCCTGTTCCTTTGTGACTCGAAATTTTGTTCTTTTCTAATCTATGTAAAGAAACAGATGGTGTATTCTGCAAAACAATGCCATTAAGTCATACTTAATCTTCAAGATTGCAGATACCGGCCTGCATTTAGCAGAAAAAGAGCTCCCATCAGGTTTGGCACAAAGGTTTCCATTTAGTGCCTCTGTGGAGTTGAAGATTGATATGTAGGTTCCAAAAAATGATCTTACTTACAGTCCAGTAAACCAAAGTACTATTCCTGTAAAACACCGGGGTCTAAATGTAAATTACTCTTTTTTTCTATGAGCTTTATTTCTTGTGGATTTATGAGCAAAACTGAAAATAGAGATTTTTCTTTGTATTAGTGTTGGCTGATACACCCAGTTTTAAGATAATAATGCATTGGAGTATAATCAAAATAGGTGTCTGAAGAGCTAGATTGCTTCATGTTTCTTACTTTTTTTTTTTTTTTTTTTTTTTTTTTTTTTTTTTTTTTTTTTTTTTTTGGGGGGGTTTTTTTGGGTTTTCTGGGTTTGAGTGTTTTTCAGTTCCTACGTTCCTACCCCACCCTTCTAAAAGATACATACACTCTCCCTCTTCAGTTTCGAGAAACACCCCCAGGGCATCCTTTTTATTTGAATTGATTTTCTGGTTGTTTATCCTTTTCAATCTGGTCATGAAAAGCACATCTGGTTCCTATTTTAATCAGTATTCCAGTGGGAGCAACATCATATTATAGAAGGCTAACAATGCTAAAATAATAATCCATAATGATGCAACTTCTGGTAATTTAAAACTGTTTTACCCACTGTTTGTAGAAGCGTGTTAATGATGTCGGCCAACTGATCTCTTTGTAGATTAAACTCACCCTGGGTCCTCATAGCAGAGAATATCTGACATCCACCTAGGCAAACCCTTGGAACTGTCAGCAGCTCCTGAAGTGTCTGAGCATTTCAGTACTTACAGAAAGTGCAAAACTGACAGTTGTGCAAACTGAAGCAATCACTTGACAAAGAGGTTGGGTAAAACAACCCCAGTGCTGATTTAGATGTAAACTATTTCTGCCTTTCATTTGACATAGTTCTGCCTCTTGAGGTGACAGAATTGGAGGTCTTGCTCTTGTTTTTCTTCACTTTGTTATTTGATGCAATACTCAGCATATATGGCAAGACTGCCAGAAGGTGACTGTGATTATTTTATTACAAAGCTGTGTGCTAACACATAAACTGAGACAGGTTGCCAAACAGCCTTCAAGTGGTAGGATTATTGTCTGTATTTCCTGTCTTGGTTTAAGCCAGCAACACAGAGGAGAGACTTCTACTGTTTCTCTAACTAATGCATATTCAGCAATTATGTAAAAGTGAAACTTTCTGTAATTCCGACATGAATGGTCCAGCAAAGCAGCCACCCCCAATACTTTTGCTGACAAGGTGTTTGTTGTAGTGTGGGCCTCTCAGTCACATTGATAACTGTATTGCCAGTTTAAAGCGTATCATTCTGATGCCACCTCCAGACTAGAATTCCACAATAGCAGAATAAACTGAAGAGGCTGTCCTTTAAAAATAGTTTTGACAGTTGGGGAGATCATACTCCTATTTGTTGAGAAAGAATCCTCTGTTATCAGAGCTATCTAAAAATTTCATTCAGCCTTCCAAATACTTATTGGAACTGTCTCTTTGATATACACCTGCTTCTACCTTGGCTCTTCAGCAGTTTCTCAATGAAGCAGGTTGTAGCATATCTGAAATTGGGAGGTCAAATTTAATACTGGTATGATCAAGTTCTTGCAGGATGATGGAGTTATACATTATTTTAGAGTCCAAATTTAGATGTGATAGTTGATGTTTGTGACCTTCTTTCTCCTCTAACCTGGTGTTAGGAAGAGCTAAAGTCCAAAATGAAAAGAAACATTAAAATTTTGCAAAATAGTTTTTAGATAGGTTATGTTTTAGAGAACAGCAACTGCAGTCACTGTTAGTGGAATCCTCCTACAGGTCTGCGTTCTTAGTAAGAGTATGGAGAAGGTGAACAAGTGAACCTCAGCAGCATGTTTCTCTAGTTCTCTAAGAAACTCTGCTCTTAATTAATCCACTTACTGTGCTTCTTAAGACAACTGATTAGTAGCTTAACACTTCCATGGTTTTATTTGGTGGAATAAAACAAGCCATTTTCCTTACAGTTCTAAGACAATAAATTATATAAAACATCAGAGCAAAGCAATGCAAATTTCAGAGGAGCTACTCTTTTGAAACTCTTTGTCTGGACTTCTGTAAATAATCTGTGCACAAGGTCAGAATATCAGGTCAGGGATATCCAGTGACTGCACACTAAAGCAGGGGAGCTGCAATATCTCTCATCACTGAAGTTTTTGGTTTGCATTTTTAAATAAACTGGGAACAAGTGCAGGGTATATATAGTATCACAACCTTATGCTGGCAGAGGAAATCTCTTGAATAATTTTATTGCAGCATCTTGAAACATGGTGTTGGTTTAACTGGTGAAATGTATTTTCAGCTACCTATTTACAAGAGAGAATCTCCAGAAGATTATCAAGTGATAGCCCTTGCTCTCATTTGAACTGATGTGACATTCCTGGTTGCTTTTGTGAACTGGATTTTATTATTTGTTTTACTTTCTTCCTGCTTTGGCACTATATAATTTCAGATATAATAATTTTACTTTATAATCTGTATTTTAAAAACTACTCTCATCTTTAGAATGTTTCATTTTGAAAGGACTTTCATGAGTCAAAAATATTTTTGTTTCTACTGAAGGAGGGGGTGGACAATCACTGTACTCTCCCTTTGGCACATTGAGATTTCCCTAGTGGCCAGTTTCAAGCTGTGGATAATGAAATAAGTTTGCAATCTGGGTTGCTCTTCAAGTTGTAGGTGATGTGCATTGTTTCTGATGTTGAAATTGTATCCTGAATACAAACCAAATTTGTCTTTCCAGATCCTTGGTTTAATTTCTTGTGGTCTAACTTTAAGTGCCTCCTCTAGTATATTTCTATATGTCTCACAATTTAAGTTCTATGTAAATGCTTTCAGTATACTTGGGGAATAATTGTGTAAATAGTGAAAGGTAAATAGAGCTTCCTATATGTAGATATATGATTTCTGATATTGGGTGGTTTTCTTCAGAAAAAGAGTTTCCTGACTGCGTACCAAGAGGCATATGCAAGCAGCAGGCATTCTGAAGAAATGACAGAGAAAGTCCTTGTAACTTGATATCATAGCTGGGGAAAGTGAGGTACAGAGAGGAGATGTGCTTTTCCCATGGCTAGGAGGTGATGTAGCCATAGATCTTGGAGTTAAGTGCAGGTGGCCTCACTGCGGGAGCTTTCAGAATAAGATCAACTGCTTGGGCTGTATCTTGAGTGTGCATTTTGCTTTCTGGTTTTCCCCTCTTGTCATCATATTTTTCCTTTTCTTGGTACTATTTACAGAAGAACATATCTGTTCAATTTTCTATGTTCGTGTACTTAGGAATGGCATATAGATTGTTAAATAAAACACATTCCTAGAATGGGATAAAGTCTTGGAAGGTCATGAAGTCATGGAACTTCTGTGACTTTTAAGAACTACTTTTATATCCCACCTCACCCCCAATATACTGCTCAGCTAGTTGCAGCTCAATCATGTAGTTTTTCACAATTCTCTTCTTGACTTCATTGACAGAACAGATGTTCTTTTTGCCAGATTTTTTCAGAACACTTTCCCCTCTTTTTCTCCCCCATGAAAATCATTAGCTCCACCTTTTATTTTGAAAGATGCTACTGTCTTGTTTATGGAAGCCAGTTCAATTTTTCCTTTGGCTCAAGAAGTGTTTGGTTTCCTAAAATTGTTCTTTCTGTGTGCATGGTGCCAATTTGGAATTTTGCTGAATAAATGAGTAAATAAATTGTGTAGTTAGTAGAAGAAACACTAAAAGAAGTATATGGTGTGAACTCACTTTCTCTGAGTAGATACTGTGAAATATAAATTTAGGGTTAGTTTATAAAGCAAAATTTCTCATTTTCTTAATGGGCAAACTATTAATAAATTACAGCCTTTTCTGTTTTGTTGGTTTTCTTTCACTTTCTACAAGTAAGAGGATAGTGGATCACATAATTATTCTGAAACAGAAAACCCACCTGACTTCAATGATTTTCCTTAAAAACTGATCGTGTGATAAAGTCACTCTATTTAACATCCAATATTTTAAGATAAGAATATTAAGGGCAGCTTTATACAAAATGAAAGCAGATAAATTATCTCTGCTTTATCAAAGCTTTACACATTCTAGAAACAGATGCCTTTTTAAACCAATACAAAATTCCTAGATATTAACTTTTCAAACAATAACAGCTGTTAGAAATCAATCCCTTTTGATTATCTGCTCTTGGAATAGGCTGGATTTGTTTTAAAATTGAACACTATCACTGAATGACTTTCTAAAATCAATGTATAGATTTCATACTCAGTCCAAGGAAATTCATGTTAATTCAGAATTCGTTGTATATTTAGCCCATATTCCAAAATAAGGGAAATCTTTTGTAGCCTAAGTTAAAATGTTACTTTTGCATTTCCTCACCATTTAAGGTTGTGTAATGCAGCTTTCCTATATAATTTTTATGGTTGTTTTACTCTATTCACGAGGGTAACAAGGGAATTTGGGCTGGTATGGATTCAGTCAGTTGTATTCCTTGATAGATTAAATTTTTCTGGCATCTTCTTGAAGAAATGAGTCAGTTTAGGAGTTTAACTTCGACTTTTTTTAAATTCTTATTTTTATTGCAAACAGATAAATGTGTAAATTAAATATTTGGAGATAAGGTTTCAAGTTGTAGGAGAGTGCCTGGTGTCACAGAGCTGGCCTCTGGCCTGATCCTTTGCCACATGCCAGTGTACACATGCAATTCCCTGGCCCACTGCACCTGTTCCAGCTTTTTGCTATTCTGAGAATACATTTGTGTGTGTGGCAACAAGGCTGCTTTTAAATGGAGATGGATTTTTGGTGCCTCTGGGCAATAGTAACTGGTGTATTCTGAGACTGGGATAGCATCATGCTTTCCCAGTCATGATTCATCTTAAAGGAAAAAAGTTAATGATTCTTTCTTCCTTCCTTCTTTCCTCTGATGTTACTGCGTTTTAGACTTAGGTTCTGGGAATTTGGATGTTCTAATGTATAAATTGGTGGTACAGTTTGGTGAGCAGTACTAGAAATAAGGAGCAAAACCAAAATTATATTCTATTCATAACCCTTGTTCAAGACAGGGATTTCTATTAACCAAAACCAGCTTCCTGCATTTCAGGTGATCAAAAGCAAGATGCAGATTTACATAAAAAAAAAGGAGGGTCTGTGTTTAATTGTCTGTCTTAGAGAGTACTGCAGTTGTAATTTTCCCCTCCACTTAGAAGCAGCAATAGCTGCATGACTGCACTAATGAAGTTGCTCATTGTCACTGCCAGAGATACTATCATTTGCAGGGATGTAAATTTTTGCTGATTAACTTTATTACAATGCTTTTCCTTTACTTTGACACTGAAGACAAGTACAATCCATATTTTATTTTACATCTCATACTACATTGAAGCATGGGAGCCAGTAGTATACCTACAGAAGTACATGCTATCTTTGCTCAGATGTTGAGTCTGTATCCAGAAAATAATTATGTGTGAACTAAAGTGTCAGACTCTCTGACACTTAGTATAATCAAGTATGATTAAATTTGTGTTCAACTTGGATGCTTCCTAAGAGGTCATATCTGTAATAAACTCTTCTTCTGGTGGTGATCTTCTTAAAGCACTCAGATTGCTGTATTAGTGGCAATAATTATTAATGAAGGATTAAGAACTATAAACTATCTTCTGGCATTCAAGCAGACAGGAAGACAAAAACCCAGACTTTCCTTTAACGTGCAAGAAATACAGAAGTGTGGAAAATCTGGTATTATATGTTGGCACTTTCAGAAAAGAAACATTAAGTAGTTGTAGGTATTTGCACTAAGAAAAGTAGATGTCAGAAAGATCTGAGTTCCAGTTACTGCACCAGTTCTTTTCTGCTTCAGTCTTCAAAAATCAGGGAATGTATTAAAGTGTTACCAGGTTCTCATCACCTGATAGTTGTTCATTCAAAATTACTGTAATAATTAGGAACAGAATCTTAGCTCCTTCCTTTTCTAAGCCTGAAATAGCCTCAGAGAATAGAAAGGCCTTGGAGTGTTTCATAATTTAATGAAAAAATGGAAGCAGGCTGAATTCCTAAAGCCTCTTGGAAGTTGCTCTTTCACTCAAAAGTCTCTTGAAATCTGAGTGGCAGTAATGGGGAACAGAATTTCTGTACCTGTTTTTTGAGGTGTGGTTTCTTTATGTATGCATGTTTGAATGACCAAGATATCACTACCCACTTTCCAAGACTCCCATATAAAAACTTCTGCCACCATGTTAAAAATTTGTCAGCTTTCTCTTGCCAGTACTGTTCCTACTGTCAGTCAGAGGGTTACATGCAGTATTTAATCAGAAAGAAAGAAACAATACACATATCTTCTACTTCTTTTATTCTTCTATCATGCAAAAATATGCAAAGCACTTTAGATAGATTACTTCATGGCCAATAAAAAAGAGAGAGCAAATTTATTTTCTAAATTTTTTATTTGGACTTAGCCCACTTCTGTACCCTAAAATCGCTGCTCTAGATCGTTGAAATATTTTCTTAGTACCTCCCAAGCTGAAAACAAAGAGACTTTTTTTTCCTGCCAGCATGCAAGTGCGGCTTGGAGAGGTTCTGGAAGCATTCATCCACCATGTAATCTCTCTGACAGTGCACACACTGCTGGTGGAATTTCCTAGATAGGCATGCAACACTCATTTGCCTCATCTCATCAAAGGAGCAGGGGAACTTGACCCATCAAAATTGTCATACTTTTTTGACTAGGTAATTATAAATAAAGCCTCACTTTCAGTTGTTAATAATTCCTCATTTCTTACTTTCATTTGTGGTTATTTCATGGCATGCTGCAATAACTAGTGACAGCCTAGGTACTCTGGTTTTTAAATCAAAAACATTTTTAAGAGTTAAATGCTTTCATTTAAATTGGAAAAATCCCAGCAGAGTAAAATCTTATATAGTACAATTTGTGCATGATACTAGAGCAGACTCAGAGTTCATTCTAAGTTTCTGCATGCTAAGCATCTACTGAAATCAATGACAGCTGTACATGAAGAGATATTGCAGAACCCATCCACAGCTTAATGATAAATAGTAAGTATGAGATAATCTGACTCTACTTCATTTTAAGTAGAAAATTTTGATTGAGAATTTGGGGTGAAATTGTACCTAGACTTCCACATGAGTTTCTAAGGTATGAGTTCACTTCTGAATGTGTCCTGTACAAGGGGATCAGGTGCTTATCTCGAGCAGTTTGCTCATGTGGTTTTTCCTCTACCTTCAGTTTAAAAGTCTGTTTTTGAGATCAGCTCTTTGTACATATGAGATATTTTCAACAAATTCCTCTGAAAATTTATTGTAGCAAAAGTGATATTGTTTCCAGCTGTTTCTATCCAGAACTGATATTAAATACTGGAAGATAACACAACCAGATCACTTTCTCTATCAGACTTTGACACTAGGTCATGGAAATTAATAATGTTCAAAATGTACTTCAGATTGAAGCTGGAAAGGCCAGTCAGAGATATCAACCAGCAGCAGATGTTAAAGCCACACTCTGATCCAATTATTACCTTGCACTGCAAAGGAGACAAAATCTTCTGGAGGTCAGTCACAAGGTCTGGTCTGTCTGGGTGGCCTGCATGTCTCCTCTGCAGCTGATCTAGTCCGAATATCACTCAAGATGCTTTCAGGTCATTCAGATAGGAGCACATTTTGTTCCTTCCCACCACACATTAGGATATTGGTGAGATAAGATGTAGGTAAGATATCAAGAAAGACACTGAGTTAATACCATTAGATTTGTTTCAAGTTCTTACTCTTACTGTCAAATTTTGTTAGGTCATAATATAGCTGTAAGTCAAGTTTCCATACTGTTTCCTAACTGTGTGTGGGAGATAACCCAAAGGGTGATAGATAAGTAACAATGTTGGAAGCACAAGAACTCCCAATTGCTTGTTCGCTGAAAGCAGCCAATTCAAGGTACTGAATGCCAGCTACAAACTTGAGATGCACCTCTAGTTATTGCTGATATTTCTGGTGTGATGAAAATCCCAACAGCCACTAATATGCGTCTGCTTAGGCATTTGATCATGAAGTAAGGAGTAGGTTTTGCTCATATGCAGCAGATAATTTGCAGTGCTCTCTGAAGACTTCAGACTTAAAGAAACCTGTTCCTGAAACCACTCTGGAATTGAGAGCAGTGCAGTAGCTGTGCCACTGAGATGAAGCACAGCTAAAGCAGCCCGGTCTGAAAGATTTCCCATACTTGCTGGGAGGCAGATTTTTTTTTATTTATTTTTTTTTTCCCCCAAGGATCAAGGTTATCACTGAACTCCAGGTGTTTTTTACTTATTATGTGTTTTACAGTAAAATTTGGCCTCTAAGAAACAAAGTAATTGAGGGGAGAATAAATCCTTCTGTTGAAAGCAACTATACTGGGTCTGTAGAGGCAGAAGTCTGGGCAGCAGTGGTAGCAGCAGGAAGATATTACACTGCAGTAGCTGGCTTGCACAGAACATACTAATGCTATTGGGTTACTTGTGGATTGAACGTACCTGAATGCCAGGTAACACATTGACCTGTCTGTAGAATGGATGATTTTTGTCTGGCTAAAAGATGTAAAATCATCTGTCAGAAGAGTATAGTCTAATATAAAAATATTTTATAAAAGTGCTATTAAAAGTTCTGTTTCTAGTATAAAAACTTAGAAATATTGACTTCAGATAAATGGAAATTCTTCTCTCTTAGTTTAGGACTATTAAATGAGCAGAATCAGGAAAAGGAACCTGTAATCAGATAACAGCTTTTTCTTTGCAAGACATCTTAATATAGAGAAGTCTTCAGCTGTGTATAGCAAGATTTTACATGTTACAAGAAGTCCATAGTTTTCAAACAAGCAAGACTACCAGAATATCCGATTAAACCAAAACAAAAGAAATACATGCAATATTATTAAGCACTAAAGGACACTGTAGATATTAAATTTTTAAAAGTTCCAAGGGTTACAGGGTTACTGAAGTGGATTGAAGAAACTTGTACAGAGCTGTCAAATAGAGTCACTACCTCTGGTTCCTGAGCCACAAAATGCTTGTGGCCAAGAGAGATTTCTGTGGAAATATCACTGTGTGCTTGCCATGTTCTTAGTCTTCCTTAGGCATCCGATGTTGGTCAGAGCTGGAAATTGGATCTTGCGCTCTGTGTACCTTTGGTTTGACCGAGTACAGCTATTCTTGTATTCTTCTGCTGTAACAGGAAACAATCCAGCTCTGTTTTATTTTTTGCTCTGCTGAGAGAAGTCAGATTTTCAAGTAGAGTAAAGTAGATGCAGCATTAAGACATCTGGTGACAGTCATGCAAACTCTCAATTTATTAATTTTGATTTTTAATGTCTTCTAATCTGCTGATGAGCAGACTTACTAATCTATAGATTCTAAATTTTAATAAGAAGGAACTGATAGCAAATTTTATTGATTTTTAAATTATCTAGTTCCACTCTTACTCAGAGCCTGCATGATTTGGCTCCATAGGCTTGTTTAGAAAATCATCTTTTTCTCTCTCTTTTTTTTTCTTAAGGGTTTGAGATGGGTCAGAGGAACTGAGTGGTATCTGATGGTTGACCAAGTTGTTCTTTTGCATTAAAACTGTGTTAGAATGATGTGTTGTTTATGTTGCTAAATATCCTTCTATCATTGGTCTCTTCTTGAACATCAAATTTTGAATGTCCAGTCCCTGTTTCATGCTTTGTGGTTTACTTATACTGCAGTTATTCCCTTCAGTACTGAACATCTTTCCCTTTAATATTCCTTGGGTCACTAGTTCTTACTTCTTTTAACAAATAAATGTTTCTCTGAGACTCATAGGAGCTGCAATGTAAATAATTGCAAATAGGAGAAACAGGTGATACCATGTTTGCATCATATTGAATTTTGTGTCCCTTACACAGTGGGAAAAGGTAAATTACCCTTACACAGTGAGGATAAGCTCTTCAGCTGTTTTTGATGACAAAATAAAATATTATGAATCTTAATGTAGTAAAACAGTCTCTCATCTCTAGAACCCTTAACACTTGTTTAATTCTATTTGTGTAAGTTATTTAATTAGCCCATCAATACTACTGTTTTCAAATTAATTATTTTTCTATTGGGAAAGTAAGCAGTTAAAAACGGTGCATCTCCAAGCCTACTCTGACAGTAGACTGGCCAGTTGTGATGCAGAAAACCACATTGCTATTTCATTTGCAAGGCTGTCATGCAAAAGAAACCATTTGGTTTGGGATGCAAAAGAGTGCAGATACTTCCTGTGAGAGAGTAGTTTAAAATTTCCGAAGCTGCTTTTACATACTTTTTTTTTTCTTTGTAAGACAAGATCTTGTGAGAAGTAGTGGCTGCCTTTGGTTGAGTCTGTTCCATACTGGGCTATGTGAATGAGGTGTCTGTGTGAGGCAGTTGTGGCAGCTCACTTTAAAGCTGATCTGCTTTAATTTTTTACTTTCTTTTCAGAATGGCTTATGTCATCCTAAAGAGAACTTTGTAACTTTTCCACTAAGCAAACCAAATTTTTCTTCTCCTTTCATTCCACTTATTTTCCCTTGTTAGGAACTGAGTCCTGTTGAAAAGAAGGCACTGATCCCTTACCAGTAAGGGAGAAATCGGATAAAATGAAAGCCTGTGAGGCTTTTCTCTGTAGGATGACAAGTTGTAAAAACACAACTGTATGCTGAGAAGTGACTGTAGAGATGGCATCTTGGGAGTGAGTGGGGGAAGGTTATGTTTATTATCTGCTAATGACTTCCAGATCAAGTTTGCTCAGTTTGTGAGTATAAAAAACCCACCCTTTTTTAACTGCCTTCTCTGCAGACTCAATTTGATATGTAAAAATCACGCTGTGCTAATTTTAATCCAGTATTACTGTCAGTAATAAAGAGGTTCTTCAGGGTATATTGTGTCTTTAGTTAAACTGTTCATCACTGTACTGTAAGTGAATATTAATGATGTTGATGAGAAGCTTATCAAAATCAGGATTTGTCTTGTCCTGATTAGTCTTAATTTAGTCTTGCTTAACTAAGTCTTATTAATGCTTTTAAACATATGTCTGTTGTATTGGTTTCTGGACTTGTCTACTGTGGAGGAATGTAAAAAGAAGAGGAATAAACCTCAGGGCTATTATTTTTGCATTGCACATAAGGATTGTTGGGTGAGGTCATAGGAATTATAAAGTAAATCCCATTGATATGCTGGCCATCTTGTTAAGTTTGAATTTATCAAGGATTTGAGTATCTAGTCCTCATATATAACACAAATGAGAAATTTGTGGGAAGAGTCAGTATTTTAATTAAATCAAATGAAGTAATTTGAAAAATGTCAGCTTTCAGACATGTAGGTTCTTCTTTAAATCCAGTTGGAATCATAATAATTATAATTGGAGTTATATTATCAGATAAAGAGCCAGCAATCTGGAAAATGTTGGGATGCATTTAAGTGTGGCCTCTGAGGGTGCTTTGTTGGCAGCACCACTGAGCTTGGTGGTTACTGTAAAGGAAAAAAGGGATACCACTGGTGATCTTGCACTCCTTCCTCTTTCTGACAGATATTCAGTGATCCAAATTGTCCCTGTATCTTGTTAACAAAGACCTTGTTACTGACTTGTCAGGCTGCAGGGCTCAGCCATGCTCTGAGATTTCCACTGCTCTTCTCACTAGAGTGGCAAACTGGGCCGGATACTGCCTCTGTGTCTCTTAGCCAGGTACACTGGGATTCTTTCAGGATCAAGGGAGGAGGAGGAAGTGTTCACTTCTTTGTCATACTCTTCTCGTTTTGTTCCTGTCAGATCATCTGGCACTCTTTGATGACAGTAGCTTTTCTTCAGCCTCATGTTGTTGGTTACTGATCCTGTTCCATTCTGTCCACTTTCTTCTTTCTGGCAGGAGAGCACTGCAAGGATTTGAGATCACTCCTGGTTTTAATAGGCAGTAAAACTTCTGTCCTCAATACTGTGTCAGAGGGATTCCTCATCTTCTTTGTTTCTAGTATGAGGGTGTTTCCTCCTGAGCTGAACCCTGCACCTATGACTTTGTTTTTTATTTGTTTACTTGTTATGTGTTTATTTGTTATTCCTGTTGATCAGCCTTTCAGGCCTTGTCTGCTTGCTTGCTGCTGCACCTTTCCATGGAATTGTTTTTTTTTGTGCATGTCACTTCTGCAAGCAGTGGGAGATTTTCATGGAGCACACAGATTCCAGCTAGTGTGTCTCCAAACCCCACATTGTGAGTAGGGTTAGATTATAATTCAGTTTCAGTCAGGACATTGCTTTATCCCTTTTCTTTCCTAAACTCCAAATATTTTGAAGCGAAAGAGTTTCTATGCTTATGGGTTTCAAAAAGTCCTGGGCTAGATCTGGAAACTCAGGCCTTTTCTAAGATCTTTCTAAGAATTCAAATTAACTGATTTGGAAGTGCTTGGTACCTCCTTCCCCCTCTTGCTAATTTTCAGCAATCTGGAACATTGTTCTCACACGTATTCTTCTTGTGAGTATATAAATTGTTTTGAAGCCCTATGGGATAACTGTCATTGCTGGAAAACTTTTATTGAATGGTGTTTGTCTGCCAGCATCAGAACTTGAGGAGGTTATTTCATCTTGGCTTCCATTTCAGTTCTATTTTAGCAGTTCTTTGTCTTCAACTCCATCATCTTCTCTGTGCACTGAACTGCTGTGTTCAAAGACATTTTTTGAAATAAAATTCTTCATTTTGTGGTTCTTTTTCAATGATGTTATTTCTCATTTTAGGAGCTTTTGTATTTCTTTAAGGCAAATGAGACATGTTAGTGGTTATTTGTAATTCTTTTTTGTTCAGTGGATTTCCTGTTATGCAAAAATGTAAAGCTTTTCTCACTGTTCTTCCAAACTTTTGTTTTCCTGTCTTGATAGTTTTGTACATCTGTGTCTGTTTTATAACCTGTGGCTAAGATGTACTTGCCCAGTTAAGATCTGGCTTTGTCTTCATGGATGTCTGACAACTTACTGTAAAACTGCAAGTTAGAACTCCTGCTTGTTTGTTTCAAGACCTTCAAGAAGTGAACATCTTTGCTTTTCTTTAACAGCTTTTCTGAATGGACACGAGGGTACTGAAGATCTACATAAAATTATCAGCATGTTGTGCTTGCATACCATGTGTCCAGTAATAATTTTATTCCTTTGTTACTGTAAAAAAAGAATCCCAGGCGAAGATTCAAAGCATAGGCTTGCACAGGAGCCTGTGCACTGCACAAAGTGCCACGTTTGTTTATGGAGCACAGGAAAAATCAGTCACAGAATGCTCTGGGTTAGAAGCAGCCTGAAAGGTCATCCAGTTCCAAGCCCTGCCATGGGCAGGGACACTTCCCACCTGCTCGAAGCCCATCCAGCCTGGCCTGGAGCACATCTGGGATGCGGCATCCACAAACTCTCTGGGCAGCCTGTTCCACTGCCTCACCACCCTCACAGGAAAGAATTTCTTCCTGTTATCTAATCTAAACCTGCTCTCTCTCCACTTTAAGGCTTTGTCCCATCACTTTGTGTCTTTCTAAAAGGTTCATTTCCAGCTCTATTCTAGCCCCTTTGCATACTGGAAGGTTTTGCACACACCTCTGCTTTACAGTCATTTTCCCCTTCATGGGCAGGTGGGGTGGCGACAGACAGACAGAAATACTCCCACTTTGTGAGACTGGATAAATACTGTTCTTTACCAGCATAGAAATCCAGGATTATTAATACCAGTCTGTCCAGGCACAGTCTTTAAAAACATCTGAAACAGATCTAAGTCTCTATGTTTTATTGCTAGTGTTTTAGTGGATCAAATAACCTTCTTAGCACCATTTTTCATAAACCAGTTCATTAACTTTAGAGAAGTCTCTTTGCATATCATTTTGTCTGGGAAGAAAAAAAGTGTGGAAAATGTACTAAGGGGAGATTTAGTTTACTAACATTTCACTGGAAGGGTGATGTGTATCCTAAAGTACCAAGAAAATGCTATGTATGATTTCTATATTTTTGTTAGAAGAGTATTCAATTTGCAAAAATCTAACTAAAGATAGGAAATATATGGCAGATGAAGAAATAAGTGAATGGTGTGAACATATAAACACCGTGTCAAAGGAATCCAAAGCAATAACAGAGGTTTGCTTTACATACTTCTGATATTAAGAGGATCATACCATGCTAACAAAAGCTGGGATTCTGTCGATATTTATAAACGATGTTATAAAATCCTTGACAGAATACAGAGGATTATGGGGGGAAAACAACAATACATGAAACTCAGCCACAATGTGTTTCTTTTCTCTACTGATCTGGCAGTTGCAGTAATATTAGGTGTGATATATTTAAAAAATTAGGCAGAAAAGCTAGAGGTGAACATCATCTTTAAGTTTGTTACGTAGGTTATACCGTCAGAGGTTTTGAACAGTGCTGCATTTATGTTGGACTTTTCCTTTTATAACTAGTATTTGTGCTTTACATGGGGTTTTTTCAGTTCTCCTTTCTAACATATTTTAATGCTTTCGATGTTCACAAAAGGACAATGCTTTTGCCAGAGATAAGAATCAATTAGATTAAGGGCATGATTGTAGTAAACTGCAGCTTAAAATGTGATACACTAGTTTAATTATTGATAAAACTTTATTACACACCTTGATTCTTCTTAAATAGCTAGACACAAAAGTCAGCATTAATTTTTAAAATAACTCAGGTTTGCAGATGTCTATGTTCCATGCCTATTGTCGTCTGCAGTTTTTCTGCTTGGAATGGAGAATGATCTCCTGTAACATACTAGATTATTGCCATCAATCTTTACCAGAAATTCTGATCCCTTCCTATACTGGTATCACCATTAAGTAGTACAGCACTTCGTTTTGATGAAAAACAAAAATCTTAGGTAAAAAAAACTCAATATAAATATTTTTTAATATGAATGTAGAACTTCTTAGTCCCTTCTGCTAGTCTTCTCAGGTTGATAATATCCTTTATTGACATTTCTCCCATTTTTACAGCCCTCTTGCATCAGCTCAGGGTTGAATCCACCTCTGTGCTCCTCAGAATTCGGTGGCCAAAATCCTTTATCTCCTACTTTCTCCATGCCCACAATACTGATAATGCTGTGTCATATCCCTTGACTTGAAGAGTAATTGTACTTAAGTATACAAACAACGATATCCTTTTGGACTCCCTGACCAACCTGTATTGTGTTTTAAAACCTTTCTTCAGAAGTTTTTGCCAAGATGGTTTAAACCAGCTGGGGCAGGGAGGAGAAGAATGCATTACTCAAGTCTCACCCATTTATTTTGTTTCCTTTTTCTGCTGCGATCCACAATAGCTGGGACAGTTTTCTCTTTTCTAGACTGAGACAGACCACAGTAATGCAGACAATCTCAGCAAGTGGTTTGCCTAAAAGACAGAAACTTAAAAATACAGAAAAAAGGTTTGATTGGTTCCTCATCTTGTTATCCTTTAACCTAACATGTGATTTAAAATGTCTGAAGTGAGACTGCATTTCAGCTTGGTTACTTTATTTCTGTTAGATTTTTGGGGAATAAGGCTGAATGAGAAACATAAATCAAACCTCCCAGAATGTAATGAAACTCCTCTCATTTCTGGATTCTAGCTTTATATAAGGATAAAGCTACATGGATAAAGCTTGGTTCTAATATGGCCCTGAATTATACTCTTTGGATCCAAATATCTATAAATCTTGAGGAAGCTTGGAGTATTTTCTGAATTTGGACATATTTCTATCTGGCATGTATCCTTCTGAATGTAGAAAGGACTTATCTGTTATGTGGTACAGATATTCAGATATCTGAATCTTTGTTCTTTTTATCTTAAAACAAAGAGGTTTCACAAACAAAGATTTGCTAATTAATTCAATTCTTTCCCTGACACACATAGAACTTATTTAATTACAATGTTTTTGGAGGATTTAATGAAGACTTACTTGAGCTTCTCTGAAACCTTTTCTCAAGGGATTCTTAGCATTTTGGTTTTCTGTATATTGAAGAGTTTGCACACAACACATTAAAGAAAAACCAGTTTGCCACTGCTTTTCAGCATATTCAGCATAGGGACGCCTCAGCTTGCTTGTAAAATCTCAGCAGCTTCTGTTACAACAGGACAGCCCTTATTCAGTGAATTCAGAGGTCAGTTTGTGTTATGGTAGTTTAACTTCACTGACTTCAACAAATTTCGCAACTTCATATAGAAGAGTGGAAAACTTTTTTTTTCAACTTTCAGTGTGGCATTTTTATATTTGTCATTGTTTTTATGAACTTCACAAGGACAAATTGTAAAACTTGTTATTAGGCTGACTAATGGGATAAAAAGAAAATTTTAGACTTCTTGTGAAACTGATTATGTTTTTCTCAGCAGATTTTAGGTGACTATTCACATTATGAGCACAATTCTGTCTAAAAATAAGTTCTGTCCACTTCTTTATGGGTTTATTGAGAACAGAAATTTCCACACCATTCTCCCTTTAATGTGACCACAATGGGCAGTCATAATTTGTCCATTTATAAAAAAGAATAAAGTAGCAAATTGGCCACCATAAACTGTTAGTATATCCACTTTTGCTGACATGTTTATTGTAGTTTGTAATATGCGTGATGTTGATTCTCAAAAATGTTCCATTTTCTTTTTTGAGAGTATGAATTATAAATTCATGAATCACAAAAATCAGGACTGTAATACAGCTCAGGAGTTGGAAACACTACATACCACTCATCTATGTCATCCTCAAAAAGTGGGGATGTTGAAATTTTTCATAGTTTGAATAAAAGCCTAAAACTTTCTATTCATTGTACAGCTGAAGCCGAGCAGGTCAGATAGTTTATGCATTTATGTAACAAGCAAAAGGCAGCTAATGAACATGTCAAGAAATGTTTAGAGAACCAAGAAAGGGACAAATATGTAAATTTCAGTACCCCACCTGAAACCTTATATAGCATAGATTCTCATAAAATAAACATGTAACTTTGCCTACAGTCTGAAAATATTTTTAATGTTTTGTTTTCATGGTATGTTTCAAAGGAAATGAACTTGACTCCAAAAAACACATCTAGGAATTAAAGATGGCCCCTAATGAACAGACAAAGGAATGAAAAAAGCAAAAGCCTTCGCAGCCTTAAAAGTTGAGTTCAAAATATCATCCCTCTTACAAAATATTTCCTGAAAATAGGCTTGTGGAGCACAAAAGTAAATTCTGGAAACGCGAGAACTATGAAAGCAAGTTCAGTAGTCGGCACTTTCAAAAATAAATAAAACCATCAGGCAACAACTGTATGCTAATTGCATTTAAGAAATAAAAGACCACCTACATTGAAATAAAATAAATCTCATTAGTGGAGCTAAAGCAGATAGTTGGGATTCAAACTCTGCTAACCAAAACCTTTAGGCTCACCAGAAAGAGCTTATGAAGTCACTGCCATTTTCCTTGGGATGGGGGATGCACTGTGCAAAAACCCCCTGTGTGCCTCTCACTCCAGCTCTAGAGGCTGCTGTGCATTTCCTGGCAGAGCTGTGCCCTCACTTTCAGAGCAGCCAACCCAGCTGTTCTTGCTGAATGAGCACAGCCAAGGCAGGGAGAAAGGAGGGCACCCAGAGCAGGGTGTGCAAGGGGCTGATAGCTCAGGGTGGCACTGAGAAATCCCACAAACCATGGGTGTTGTTTTGTCCAAAAAATTTTATTTATTTAACCATTTAATTTGTTTTATGAAAAATCAGCTTTAGGAAGGCGTAATACTGCAATCTTATAATCAAGGAAGTTAAGCATTTTATGACTTTTAGGCAGGACAATAAATTTTGAAGGTTTTCAGTAACAATAGTGAGAGGCCTGTAGGTCCATCTCCTGAAGCAGCTCCCAGAAACCATCCTATTCCCTCTAGAGGAAGTATTGAAAATCATTTGCAGCCAGTGACCCCTCTCTCCCTGCTGGCCATCATCAGGTTATAGATCTTCAGAAACAAAAGCTGCCCAGGCCTTTACTCGCTCTCTCAAATGCTCTTCTGAAAATAAATGAAAAAAATAAAATAATTTTTAGAATCAAGACTATTCAAAGCTCCTCATCTATTTTGCAGCTGACATAGTTAGATTGGCTGTGGAAAGATTGCAGAGGAATTTGACTGGATATATTTGAAGGGCCAAGGCCTGACCATAACCAACTTGAAAAAAAGCTCGATAGGTATTCTCTCCTTGACCTTTAACCCTTTGTCCCCAATTTTTTTCATTCACAGTTAGTATTTGGCTCTAAGTTTATGATTCAGCTGTGGAGCTTTAACTTAATCTGACAGAAGTTCTGTAAATCTTTGCTAGATGTTTTTGGTTCTGATTTTAGCTCCTGTTTTTGGTTAGACTTTTTAATTCAGCTATGAAAGTTAGAGCTTTATGTTCCTAAATAAAATTAGGTTCAGCTTTTCATAAAAAACTTATTCATGGAGCTACTATAGATGTTTAAAAGTGGTGATCTGATTTTTTAATTCTTTTTTTCTCAAGTGCAGGGTCTTGTCTGAATTATTTTCTAGATGGAAGCCTGAAAAGGAAGGAGACAGGAAAGAATGTTCCCAGCCAGAAAGTCAGTAGAAAATGCTTCAGCATTTAATCAGAACAATTTAATTCGACTGATAATTGATCAGTAGAATACAATTTAAAAATCCTGCTCAATGTCAGAACAGCTCAACCAACAAAAATAAATACAGGTATTTGTCACATGAGGGACAGATAAGAAACCAGAAATGTAGAGCAACAAGAATAAAACCTTCCCCCATATGGAATTTGGCAAAAAAATAAGGTGTTTAATAATATTCCTGAGGAACTGCTTTAAGAGCTTCGTACAAATCTGCTTCAGTGTCCCTTGAAAAATTAATTTGGATTTGAAAAAAAGAACCCCACACATCTGGCTTGATCATTGGCTGATAGAATATATTTTTATTCCCACCCCAAATCACACACAGCTTGGCTGGAAAGAAGACAGCTGCTTGGGCACTAGTTGTGTTTCAGTCTGAAGTACATCTAATCTTTATTGAGTTATTTGATCCTTCTGTGCCAAGTGCAGAAAGTTGTGCTTTAGTGGAAAGATCTTTTTTTTTCATTTTAATGGGTAATTTTGGCCAACAAAAAAAGGTTTAGGAGATGATACCAGTTCTCAAAATACTTTAGACTTAAAATCCAATAAGTATATATAGTGCTTTTGTATGAATCCTCATCAGTTTGTTGCTTCTACAGGAAGCACTGCTATTGGAAATCAATCTCATGCATTTTAATGATCAATTAAATCTAAAATCTCCTTAATGTCTTCTCATCTGAAGCTTAAACACTTTTTACTTATCTACAGTTTTTTCCATTTTTCACTAGGTCTGACACCTATGATGGATTTGGTCTGAGTGCCTTAAATTACTTGTGAGATTTGGGCATGTTAGCTCTATGTGTAAACTCTCACTATTTGTTACTGTATTGCTTGAACCGTTTGCAGGGAGTATGGGCTGGGTAAATCCATTTTATGCTGAAATCAGTGACCACACCTGCAGAGGCTTCAGGAGCCCCAGAAAACACTCACCCACAGGTTTAACTGGTCAAACAATTGTAGGAGACCTGAGGAGCACGTGCTGAAAAGCAGAGGTTGCCAATGTAGAGCTGCAGCTCTGCCCTGCAGCCCAGGGCACGGGGAGGCTGCAGAGGTGCTTGGGCACTGCCTGCCCTCGGCAGTGACAGCTGTCTCTGTAAGCCTGGGGCTGCCAGGGGAGGCTGTGGTCTGTCGTGTCTGTATCAGAGAATCTCTATTACTTGTGACACAAGTCCAAAAGCACAGGGCAGAGTACAAGAGATAAGATCAGTACCAGAATTAATCTCTTGCCTCTATTTTATGAGGTTGAATCTCAGAAGAGCATTCGATGAAAGAACTGCAGAGCTGAGGGAGGACAGATGTGTTGGCAGCATTGCTTGGCAGTGCTTCCTCTGCCAGTTCTCTGTGCACTGGGAAAATCTGTCAAACAGGACTGTATCACAGTGAGCAATTTGCAGTTGGTTTTACATTCCCACTGTAGTCCTTTCTGCTTTGTGAACTAGTCTTATCAATACGTAGCCCTCATTCTCAAAATGAATTTAACGTGCTGCATGATTCACAGGTTTTATGACATTGTCTTACCAGTCCAGTTTTTATGCTACTGGTACTCTTTAGTGTAAGTTCTTTTATAGAGTTTGTTTTTTCTTGATAAACCTGATAATGACAACAATCAGGGAACACTACTTCAGTCCTGCCTAGAACAGCTATGGTTTGCAAGGTATCTTTTTTAGAACAGGATACCAGGATACTCCTGTGAATGCTGTGTATCTTTAACTAGATCTGGTTGGGGTTTAGCACACAAATAAGCTTCGTAGTTAGCTGAAAATACAAATCTTTCACTTGACTGAAGCTGTGGTGCAGCAGTTGCTCCAACATATCAAGATGTTATTAAAGAGACACATGGACTTGGAGAGGAATTTCAGAAGGATTATACTGACTAAGTAGTCAGCAGTTGCTAAAATAAAAGCTGGCATTCAGATCATATTAACTAGAAACCAATATTCCCGAAAATGTTATGTAAGTAACTATTATATATTAGATTGCCATATGTCCGTGTGTGTGCTGTGTCCAAGACATGCACACATTGTGATCCCCTCCCAAGGAGTGAGTGGTAAAATTGCTCTCATGCTATTTCAGAGGGTGAGCATGTTCCTGTGACAGAGACACAGTCAGCAAATGCAGTGATGAAGACTTACATGTCAGTGGGATTACCATAATACAGAGTATTAATATGGCACCAGGCAGTGATGCTGCACCCGGATGTTTAACAGTGTCTCCATTCCAGATCCTTTTTGGAAATGTTTAGAGCCCATTTACTGCACACTGAGATTAAACTGGCGATTGAATGAATTACAGTCAGGCCTTAAGATAAAATTACACTCCATGGATAATCATAGCTTGCACACCTTCACTGGGTGCAGGGGATAACAGTGACAAAGGATGAGGAAACGCCTGAGGCACTTAAAGGCTGAGGCAGAGGAGGCATTAATAGTAAGAGCAGTTGTTCTCGGGGTACCAAACCCCCTGAGCTGGAGGAGAGGGACAGGGATCCAAAGGAAGCACCTGTAATCCAAGGGGAGATGGGCAGTGACTTCACTGCCACTTAACTTCAACACTTACCAGTCTCTGGGGCTGGATGGATCCACCCAAGGGAACCGAGAGACCTGGTGGAAGTGCTCACTGAGCAACTTTCCATCACTGATCAGCAGTTTCACCTGAGGAGGTTTAGATTGGATATTCAGAAGTTCTTCATGGCAAGGATTGTCAAACACTGGAGCAGGCTGCCCAGGGCAGTGGTGGAGCCACCATCCCTGGGGGGATTTAAAAGATGTGTGGATGCGGCACTTGGGGACATGGTTTGTGGTGCACTTGTCAGGGCTGGCTCAATGGTTGGACTTGGTGTTCTTAGAGGTCTTTTCCAATCTAAACAATTCCATGATCTGATTTACTAATTAGTGTTACTCTAGCTATAGAAGAGATTTTTAAAAGGTAGTTAGGAAAAGCTACTAAAAATACAGACCTGGAAGGTCTTGCTTAGGCAATATGCTCATAAGCTGCTGCTCTAGACTTACAAACTTTCATCAAAATCAAAATCTTGCTTTATTGTTAGAGATACTACTAATATCTTTGCCCCTTACCATTCTCATGCTCTGATCATTGGGGAGTTTTACCATTATGTAGAAACATGTTTTTAAAGGTTTTAAAAAGCAAGCGAAAAAAAAAAAAACACAACCCAAACTTTTTTTTTGTTTAAAAATAAACATTTACTTCCTATATATAGTCAGTAAATAAAAATGCCTGAGTACCCTTTTTATGTAAATAGTTGGATTTCTGTAGGTTTTTCCATTAAAGTTATGTCTAAATCTTACTGGGAAAGAGATTCATCAGAAGTTAAGATCTTTTGGTTTTATTTTTTTATACTGTCTTCCTTTTATATCTGGTTTCCTTTTATTTGTTTATGAGAATATAATTTATAAGATTGATTGTCAGAAAAGTTTTAAAATGTACTGCAGCCTGCGTGTTTTGGGGAAGATTCTATGACTTTGTCATGCTCAACTTAAAAAAGAAGAAAAAAATTCCATAATATATTTTTATTCTGCTCATACACTGATTACTGCTTCCATGAGTCCAGCTAAATTAAAGTTCTATGCAAATATCTTAATGAAAGGACTGGTATTTACTGTTTTCTACTCCATTTTATGACAGGATAATAAATAGGTACTCACTGGAGTAAGCTCAGGATTGTATTTCATTAGGCAGTTGGTAACAAAGCAATGGCAATGGAAATAGCTGTGGCTATCTTAACCATTGTTGAAGATACCTGATTTTTACTTTCTGGGGTACTCTATTTACAGTATCTATATCTACTGTACATTATAAATGGGTTACAAGATATTAAATTTCAGAGATGACAGTAGGGAATGTTTAAGATTAGCCCATTCTATAATTCTGTCAATTGTTCAGAACTGTTTCTCCTCTCCTTTGCTTTCCCCTTCTCACATGCATCCTTTTAACTGTCCTCCCTACAAATTGTCTTGTGCCCAGAGCCCATCCTTTTTCTCTTGAGTGTTTGATTTACTTGACCCAAGCACTCTGTTCCACTTTTCCTGGTTGTCAGAAATAAGAGATCTTCTCTACAGATACTACTGCCATGACATTCCCCTCTGAGGTTCCTGAAAAGATCTGGTAGTTTGCATTGGCTGTCGTTCATCTGCTGTGCTCAGATTTGGCAGTGTCTTCTCAGAGAATTAGGAGCCTCTGAGAATTTGGGTTTGGCCTGAATTAGCATGGGTAATGTACAGAAAATCTGAGAGATCTCTAATTTGATGCAGACTTCTGGACATTAACTTGTGCTTAGCGTCACAAAAACACACCCAGGGCCAACTCTTGCTGTGTCTTTTATGGCTGCAAGGGCTGTGACATGACCAAATCTTCTCTTTGGTTTTCTTTGGAGAGAGCAGAGAAGTGGAAGTTTGTGCAAGAGAGAGGCCACAGGAGCCTGACTTTCCCCTTGGGAGCAGGGTTAGGACATCTTTGGGGGATCCTGATGCACAGTCCCCTTTCTGCAATCACAAGCATTTCTCCTGCTGAGGAGGCAGGTTATGAACTCTGGATCTGTACTGTCAGAGCAGTTATAGGAGATGGCAGGAGCAGACAGTGGTAGAAAGGTCAGAATTTGTCAGTAATGTCAATGACATTTTCCCTTCATCCTACCTAGAACTCACTTTTGCTTAGTACAACTGAGCAAATTCTCTCATTAATTATTCCTTATAAATTGTAATTTTTTTTTTTTACATGGTCAGTGGATCATATTTAGTCTTTTATAATAGTTTTGCATAAAATGCAAATGTTTTATGATATAGATGCACAGCTGGGTCTCAAGCATGAGATCATGGTGTTTGGATAACTCAAAATTATTTGCTCATTGACTTAGGTTGTCATATCATACAGCTCATGAATAGCATTTGTTTTTGTTGAAACTTTCATACCTGCACAAAGACACCTAAGAAATATTACCAGGAGAAAAGTTGTCCTATTTACCATAATGTATTCCTAATGCTTTACTTGGCCTGCAGGTGCTCCTCCAATGTATCATTAATTACAGCAGTAATTATCCTACTTGTGAAGAGTAGAAAACTTCGTATATTTAGCAAGGTCCTTCCAATCTTTTGAATGCTTCAGTTTAATCCTCATGTTTTACAAAATACTCCAAACAAAACAATGTCCAGGACCTGAAAAGAAAAAGCACTGAACAGCCCTGCAAACACTGCAGGGTCCCCTTCCTCCACTAAGGCAGCTCACTGCTCACCTGGTCTCTCTTTTATTACAGCAAAGGGAAAAGAAGAGACAGACACTGTAACAAATCATCATCTTTATTTCAATTTCCCTTTTCCCTGTCAATAGGTTTTAGTAAATCAATATTTATACTGAAAGAGATATTTAACATGGGGGAAAAAAGACTTTTATAATCAAAGAGTTTACTTTTAATTCCTTCTTCAGAAATCCATTTTGATAATAGCAACTGCTCATTACAATACAAATCAGAAAAAGCATCCATGTACTGTGGCATGGGAAGTACTGCCAGTTCTACATGCTCTACATAGTTTCTTTAAAATTTTTACGTTCTTTAGGCCTCAACAAAAACCAAAGCTCCTCTTCCAGGTTTGGTAGCAAACAGACTGTTATTCTCCACTGCTAACCTTTGGCCATCCGTTTGGTAATAAGCCTTTTTTACATTTTTTAGGAAAGTGTTCAGCTTGTCAGTAGGCACCATTGACACAGTGCAGCCACCCCATCCAGCTCCAGTCAGACGTGACCCAATGGCCCCAAATTGCCTAAAAGAAAATAACAGAGAAAAAAAGAATTTAAAATAAACCAAAAAGAGGTACTTTGTCATATATAAAATTTTTACAGAAAACTCAGATATGTTTTCAGTATTCCCATGTCATCAGACTTTTCTGATGTTCACTTGCTTGTATGTAACACTACAACAATTTGCAGTTACCCTTTTGGACCAAAGGAAAGTGCTGACTCTTTAAACTGCAGTAAAGTAATTTCTATCAGTTCCAAAAGTCCCCCTGTTTTGTAATGCTTCAGCATCAGCTGTTTTTAGGATCACAGTGCAGCTGAGATGAAGAAAGCAGGAGAAGAAAGGAATTGTGTTAGCAACATTCATAAGACATCAGAAGTGAAAACAGAAATACATGACAAAAATAACAAAAGAGGGTTCATAAACTAATTGCACAGGATGTAGGTATGCAAGCCATTTTCTAATGTGGCAAAGACAAATAGCTCTATTCTTCCAGGACAGAGCTAAACCATGCCAAAGATTCACAGGCTTCTGCAGGACTGCTGAGCGTGCCAGTCAAGAGAAGGAAAGTTCAGAGATTCTCAAAAAGTCATAGAGTCACTGCACTCTGTATAAATAAACTCACATAAACTACTGTTTATGCTGAATGGACAGAGTTGGGTATCTCTCTTTAGAGGAACCTCATGAACTTCAGACTGACAGCAGTAGAGGTAAAGTATGAATGTAGTCCCTAAAGAAAAAAAATGCTCTCAATGAGGAATGTGAACAGAAAGAACAATGACAAATAAATGACATGCGAAATATAAACCTTTCCCAGCCTCAAGATACTGGCCTACTAGAAATGTCCTAGAGCAAATCCCATGCTGTTACACTCCAAGACTCAGATGCCACCTCATTAGAACTTAGAATTGTTTTCAGTGGTTTGCTTACCTGTGTTCCTGATCTTAGACTCAGAAAAAGTAGGAAAATAAAAAGTAAAAAGTTACTTTGGGGCTTTTCTAACCTAGTGAGAACAGAATGGTTAAGATTTAGAAAACTCATCTGAAATCTTATTCTAATCTGACTTACAAATACTTCTGATGTGTTTCCAATACCCATGCACAGAGAGATTCACCAGCCCTAGAATATGTTAGAGGGAGAGACAACATCATGTGAACAGCATTGGAAAATGACAGCTCATTTGGAGTGAGCTGTTGTAATTTCTCATGTGTGCATTTTATGTTAAATCAATCTGGTGTAGTGCTGGGTTAGTATAGGTTTAGGTCATATTTCAAGCAAGTACTTGCATATGTGTTTGATTCTAAACACAGATCTCTTACTGAACAGAAACACTTTCTTCAGTGTGTCTGTGTGGTGCCACCCTTCATATTGACTCGATTTTATGTTCATTCTGTATTTCCTGTTGGTGTTTTATTTTACTTATTGTTATTCCTGTAAGCCACTCATTCTCTGATGCAATTTTGGTAGTTTCTAGTCCATGGAGCAACCTCCTAAAATGAGCAGGATCTAATCCAGTCTCAGTTGCAATCAATAAGGAAATTCCCATTGACTTTATAAGGCCCAATCCACTTTCCAGAGTCTGTTAAATCAACTGTCTGTACTCATTTGGTCTGTTACCTCAGACAGAACTTCATATTTCAGATGGTGTCTGGCTTTTATTTTGGTAGGCAACTGAAATCCCTTCAGAATTGTTCTGAACCTTTTATTGATTTCATAATTCTTTGTGGTCATGCTCATGCCTCATTTTTACTGAGTCATTTTCGAATACTTAGTTGGAATAAAGCATAAAGTAGACAGAAAATATGCCTGTTGCAGAGCTGAAGTCACTGTGTTTCAAAATACCATGGCTTAACAGTGTCAAATGTGGTGGTAAGAGCCACTTGGGGCTGCTGAGGAACCTGATGGGCAGTGCTGCACCGTCTGGGTACCTGGTACTACATGGATCCAGGAGGGAGCTCCTAATTCTGCGTCTGCAGGAGATGTGGTGCCTGGGAGGTATCTAGATCGAACACAAGGAACTCGTCTTGGGAACAGGTCTGAAAGTGCTCCATTGAAGTTTTAATCAGTTCAGTACTAAGCTGGACCCCTCTGGTAAAATGGGATTTCTGGCCAGACACTCCTCTTGTGCACTGGCATCTAGATGGGTTTTGGAAGAGGAGTTTGAGCAGACAGTCTTGTGGATGGGGAGCTCACCCAGGCAGTGGGAGGTGTGGGTTTCATGTGTGGGAAAGGCCCTGTGTGCTGCTGGGCTGTGCTGCAGGGACATGGAATGCAGGGACAAGGAGAAGGAAAATGTGTCTGGAGTCCAGCACTGGGGCCACTCAGTCCCAGTCCCAGGTTCTGGCTTTTGCTGCTGCAAGTGTTTATGCATCTTATTCCAGTCTTCACTGGACACAAAGACAACTAGCTTATGGGGGTGTAAATGAGAGTAAAAATATGAGTACTGCAGCAAAGGAAGGAAGAACAATAAAAGGAGGGAGTAAAAATGGAAATCCCGTAGGTTTGGTATATGGAAACAGTGGCAAGACATGGCAGTAGTCCATTTTAAAAATAACTGTGCTTTTAAGAGGTGAAAAAAACACAGAGCAATATGGTTAATTTGAAATACTTAAAATTATGAAATAGCTTTTCAGAAAGCATGGACTTAACATGGTAAGATTTAAATATATAAATGGGGAGGATTGTGCTTATTCTGCTTTGTAGTTTAGTTTGCATTTGAATAGCATATTTAAGCATTTCTGGCTTTGTTGAAATTTCAAATTATGCCATGATTGCAGGCTCTACAGCTTTAAGAAAATCATAAGTGGAAATGGTAAGAGTCTTGATAAAATGCAGAATTGTGTTGGCTATCATAATGCACCTGGATGTAATGTAAAATCTGTATCTTTTAAAAGTGGTCAGAAAGGATTCAGCTGTCTGTCATGTAAGAGGCATGGCTGGAAGCACAAAAATTACCAGGATTTATAGCACCAAAAGATGGAGAATAAGAAAATGAAAGTAAGTTATGTGCAACACTAAGGAATGAGAGATTTTTAAGAGTACTTAACTTACTCAGGAGCTCACATCCAATTTTTTGTCCCTTAATTGTTTAGTAAATCTGCTGTGTTACCTGCTTTAACAGGTAAACCAGCTACTAACAGCATGAGGTGGGTTAGAGAAAGCAAAAGTCCTCAATCTTTGCAAAATGAAAAAAAAACAACTGACCAACTCGTGGTTACAGTTTTCAGCACTACAAACCACAGCAAGTATGGATCCCTTTCTTTCTTGGCAGAGGTAAAACATAAAGATCTAGGCAAAAGAGAAAACATCTGGATGTGCAGATTATTCTTCACAGTTAAAACCTTGTAAGGAGATAGCAGCAGTAGACTCAGGCAATTCTGTGGAATGTATTTTTGGAAAAGCTTTTGAAAGTTACAGGGTGGCTGTATATCATCGTAAGTAAAGAATGTCATTTGTGTCATTCCCGGCCATTTCTATAATCACATCAGCCAAGTCTTCCTAGAGTGACTACTGATTTTATGTCCTTTAGGTTTTTTAATGTACAATTTAAGAAAAGTTAAGACTTTTTTTCCAAAAATTAGATACTGGCTTAAGCTGCATTCATCAGGAATAGCTATACACTTTTTGAAATCTAATTACTGAATCAGAATAAGATTTAATACTAAACTCCTAGAGAAAAAAGATGCATTTCTTAGGAAATATTGTTGATGGGACAAGACTGCAAAGAACAATGAACAATTTACTTTTTTCTGTGCAAAGAACACAGTAAAAAAAACCCCAGGTGAAATAATTTTAATATATAAATTTGAAATCATGCCATGTGAATGACACTCCACTGTGGTACTTAGCTCTGCCCATCATATACTGTGGGTTCTTCTGCTAGTAAATCAGAAATCTGATGTAACGTGGGCACACACATCGCTTTTTTCCTTTACTATTTATATATTGTTCCCTGGAACTGAAATGCTCCAATGAATTTTAAATTAATTTAGAAAAATCCTAACTGCTGCTTTCCTTTTGGTGCTGTGGCTGTGCTCCTGCCTGCCAGCCAGTTGTCCCCCTGCCTGAGCTGGCTGGAGCTGTGTCACCATGGAAGCACAGAGCTCAGCACAAATGGGGATCACAATTTCCATTCCCGTGCTGAGCTTCCTGCTGCAAGAGGCTGTCAGTGCCATCCTTGCTGGTTTACTGGAATGTGGCACAGGTAACTCCATGCTGCACAGCACATCTGGCCAGGTTCTACCTGCTTGTTTTCCCCTGCACAGGGCAGGACAGTTTCCTCACAGCTTTTCAGAGAACAGACCCTGTCAGAATGAGCTCCTCAGGTCTGCCAAGTGCAGTCATTGGGTGCCACTGGTTGAGGTACCAGCCCTGGGCAGTCACTGTACCTACAGCAATGCAGATGTTCATTTAAGGCTCTTGCCCTGCCAGTGGTGCCTCAGAACAGGCACTGCCGATGCCCTGCATGGGATCAAGACTTTGTTGCCCAAGATCTTTGATAATTCAGTAGAGTTCAGTTTCTGTCTTCAGCTGACCGTGGAGATAGTTATCCCCTGTCACACATGGACCAGTGGTTCCCTTTGAGCAGCTGGGACAACTCTGGTGGAACTGCCCTGCTGAGTGACTGTCACAGCTTATGGTATGATGTGATCACTATGTGATACAATAAACTGAATAAAGCTGGGAGTTACACTCTGGACTGGGTCCCAAGAGAAGAATCAAAACTTGTTCTGCTCCATTGCTATCAGTCTGTCCAGTGGCTATCAGGCTGCTTAGTGTTTTAGCACAAAATAGCACGTGTATCCCACATGCAAAATAATCTGTCAATGTCCAGAAGTCTTCTGTTCAGTTTTTAGGTTTGCACCTTTCTGCCTCAGAGGCCATTCCATCTTGTCTGCAAAAGAAATCAGACTCACCTAAATAATCATGTTCTGTACTCTATTGATTTACAAACCTGATAAATGGGCACTGCAACTTAAAAAATCCATAAGTGCAGAAAAAAAAGCATATGGTAAATTGCATGCTTTCAAAATTCATATTGTCATTCTAAGCCAGACTAATTTCTCAATTAATAATAAAAAAAGGCTGGTAAAGGTGGTAAGGTATTAATTATCTAATTTTTAAAACATCAAATTGAAATTGTTTGTTTTCTTCAAGATTTAAAAGATGTAGAGAGAGCATGGGATATCTGCTTCAAAAAGACAGTGAAACAAAATTTCTTGACCTCAGGCCTGCAAACACTTGTGTCACCCCACATTTCCCTTCTGGCACGGCAATAATGCTCTGGCTTAGGGCAGTTTCCCAAATTAAGCACACCCTTCTCCAAGGAGAAGAAGGAACAATTAGGGGCAGAAGTCAGGAGGGTGGCATCACCAGGGAGCCACTATGAGACTGTGGGAAGCAGCTGGGACAGAATGGCTGGGGCAGGGATGGAGTAGAAGTGGGACAGCCCAGGTGGGCAACTGTATTTCCCCCAGCCACTTTTAAATGATCACCAAACACTAAATTCCTTCTACAGGCACTGAATTTAGATTACAGTTAGCACCAGGTGTCTGTCCTGTGATTAAATATACCAGAAAAAGAAAAATAAAGAAGGACTGAAACGTGTACATTGTTAGATGCTGATCCTGTGGGAAGGATGAAATCCTATGTAGGATGTGAGTACTAAGTGCTTGTTTTTACTTTGTGGATTGACACATGATTGTACCAGATCTCATCGTCCCCTGCAGCTGAGTCATGGAAACAACAGCCTGATACCACAAGAACCTGTGTGTGGGAGAAGAGAAGGAACAAAATGGCACTTAGGGAATGTGCTTTGGAATTGTTTCCTCACGACCAAACTGAGTTAGGAAGGAATCACAGCTGGAAGAAAAATGGTGGGGCAGAGATGGAGTCTTAATTATATGTGAACAGCACAGAAAGAAGCAGAGTGTCAGTCCCTGTAACAGTAAGCACATTCATTTCTTAAACAGTGAAATGCTGTCCAACCTACCTGATACTCTGGACAACTTATTTTTTAATTGAAAAAGTGCAAATGGCATATCACTACATTTCATTATAATTCCAGGACAACCTAAGATTGTAGAACAGCTTGGTTATGCCCTAGAACTCCTGTGGCAGCAGTACTGATGTTAAGAAACATTAAAAAGGTAGATTTAGATTAGATATTGGAAAGAAATACTTTTCTATGAGAGTTGTGAGGCACACATATTGGAATAGGTTGCCCAGAGAAACTGTGGATGCCCCATTCCTGGAAGTGTTCAAGGCCAGTTTGAATGGGGCTCTGAGCAACCTGGTCTGGTGTGAGGTGTCCCTGCCCATGGCAGGGGTTTGGAACATGATGATCTTTAAGATCCCGTCCAACTCAAATCCTTCTATGATGCTATAATTCTAAGAAATAGAAAAAAAGTAACAGTTCAGATAGAACAAGTAAGATGATGTTTTATGAAAACCACTCATGACTTCTGCAACTTACTTAAAAAAGAGTAGCCGACAGTCTAACATAACACTTGTGACGATGAGTCAGTCCAAAAGCAAAATCTGTAATAAAGTCATAAACCGTAGCTTTCATCTGAAAGTATTACACAGATGTCAGCAGGAAAACAATTGACCATGTAATGCCCCTGCAGGAGATTAATTTTGTAAGAAGAGACAAGAATACTTTCATTTTAAGATTGCAATAGCCAAGGATGTCATATTTTCTCCTCAATTCGAACCGTATTCTCCACAGACGATTACTCTTCCTTGTGGTCAGAACTTACAGGCAGATGTCGACCAGGCGATCCAGCTCAGGACAGCTGCACTCATACATCTCCCTGCAGCTGATATGGCTCTGCTTCATTAATTCTCCCAGCAGCTGGAGTGCATTGGCAGGTGCTTTGCTGCAAATCTTCTGAAATTCCAGCACTCTGGCAGCCTCACTGTACACATGCTTTGCACGCTGGTATAACTTAAAGGTGGAAACTGTACAAAAAGAAAACTGCATTATTATTTGCTACAAAAGCAACATACAAAAACATAATAGGATTGTGTTTTTTTAGCAATTTATCCTTTATATGAGAACTCTCTAGGCTGAAAGTCTTCTGCAAAAGTCACATACATCTTCTTTAAAAGCCCTAATAAAAAATAATGTTTAGAGGTTATCAAAATGCAATGTACACATCTTTTTTCATTTTGACAGATTCACGCACGTGCTCTGGTTATTTGCTGTGCCACTGGACAGGCTCAGTCTCTCCTCTTACTTTGCAGAGGCAAAGCAGAAGTGTAAGGGTTGGCAGTGGCAGCATTGGGGCATTAATCTGAAGTTTTCAAATAGCAGCAGAACAGAGGCAGGAGAACACCTGGAGGGTCCCCAGTGCCCGGCAGGGAGCTGTCAGCCAGCACCTGCTGGCCCAGGGCCTTGTGTGTGGCTGCTCCAGGCCAAATCTACATCAATTATGGAACTGTGCAGATGGACCTTTGCTTGAAAAAAAAGCAACCACCAAACCACAAAAAACACCACCCACTTTTTTTTTTCCCCTCAATAATGCAGGCTCACTGTGACTGTAGATAATACTGGATTAAAGGTACAGTGAAGAGAACATGTGCTTTCACTTTGGTTTTCAGGGTTTATTTTTGGTACAGGTTACTTGCCAAAGCATTAGTGCTGCCTTTATGGATGTGAAGAGGTGCCAAGCCCAGACGGGTACTGATCAATACTGACATATTAAGAGCAAAGACTAGCGCAAGGATTTTGGCTAAACTTTTTCTATTGTGCCATAAAAAAGCAATTCTGCTGGAAAGGGTCAGGGGGGTGTCCAAACCTGTGTGGCCATCAGGGTAGAGACCTCCAGCAAGCCTGAATAATGGGGCACAAAAAGGAAGGAGATGGCTGTGGTTAAAGACTCCACAAGCCACCCATATTTAAAGAAAGGTTTGGTTTGCAACTAATATCTGAGAATTGATCTGCTGTTCCCAAGCTTGTGCTGTAGTTCATTGTTTTCCTCTCCCAATATAGTCCTGTTTGCTTTAATACCATGGCTACTATTTAGGAAGTATTGTTCACCAGAAGCATTCATGACATAATCTAATTTATTACTAAATTGGTTTGAGTGAGCTGTTTGGGTGGTAAATATTAATGGACTTTAAGCTCTATATGGAGCACCTACTGTACTGTTTCCTTATTTTAGCACAGCAAAGCTAAAATGCTAACTTGCTAGAGCACTTCAGAACATCATTCATCTTTTTTCTACATGTAAATTCTCCTTCAGAGTGAAGTTTCTCTCTCTATTCAACTCCTGTCTCTCTTGCTTTCTAAAATGGCTAATAAAACACTCAAATAGAGGTAAAAGGAGAAGCAAGACCAGGCCTGTATTTAAAATAGAACTTGCTGTCTGACCCAGACCCACAGAGTCCCTATTTTCTGTTCTGTTGAGACAGCCAAGTTCTAGAACCACTTCTGACACTTTCAGTAATCTTCATTTGCAAATACATGTAGAAATCTTTCTTGAAAGACTGGAAATAAAATTAGGTCCAGTATGAAGTATCTCGTGTTGTACACTCCAGGCAGCAATGCTTACAGACTAAAACTTCATCAGCACCTCTATAATGCCTTTTTATTTCTCCAGAGTATTTCACAACTGTAAATGCTGAAAATAGTGCTGAGACACAAGTAGTCTAAAATGAGACAGAAACATTTAACATAGCAATGTTCTGCTACTGCTGATATTGCTTCTGCTCCTATTTATTTTGTAATTCAATACAGCCTGCTACTGAGAAACCCTGTGCTGTTTGTCTTGTGAACAGGCCTTCTGAAAGCATTTCAAACTAGGACAGAAATGAGAAAATTGAGTGCCCCTCAGAAACATGGACTTGAGAGTATCACACAGGAAGAGCATATTTTGGTTTCTGATTTTGTTGCTGCTGGAGTTAGTTGTACTGTGTTTTGCAAAGTGGTGCCTCAGTATTTTTGAACGCTGAAGAAAGGCAGCTTGGCCTATTTTTAAGGATGGTTTCTCTTTAAATATTTTCTTATGAGGCATTGTTTTAGAGCAAGGAGATTTCTAAATGTGCATTCGTTTAGGGAATATCTAAAGTTGCGTGAGAGATTGCCATAGCTCACACTCTCTTGTAAATCACCATCGAACAGTAGTAACCCAAAGAATGAACTGAAAACATGTCTGGTTTCAATTGTCGGGCCACAGACTTGCCAAAGGCTGTGATTGATTCGGAGACCACCCTTTGGTAGAGCAATGCTCTACTGGCCAGATTACCTTAAAATCTCTGAGGTTGTGTTGCGCTCGTCATGTCAGGAATTGGCAACCACAGTGGGGCTCTGGCTGCCAGCCAGGGGACCTGAGCTGTGTCCTGGGCAGTGCTGGCTCCCAGGAGAGCCTCTGGTGGAGGGGGGAATTTGCTACCTTGACACAGCTTCCTGTGGCTGGGAACACGCTCCTTCCAGGCAGCAGAGTGGCTGTGTGTTATTTGCAGGCTCCTTTGTGGACTTCACCAAATTAGTACTGGTTAAAGGCTGGGATCCTGGCATTAGCTATTGGTCTGTTATAGGTGGCGTTTTATTTCAAAAAAATTATGTTTGCATTTAAAAATTTTTGTTATAGCTTGCTTTTCTTCTCAGGCAGTTTTATTTTCAGGCAAAATTATCTTCAGGACAGCTCAGTACTCTCCAAGCCTTATTCTAAAATAGTGAAATGATTCACATATTTTCAGCTTTCAGCACCAAATGCCTCTGATAATACAGAAACCTTCTTCTATCTCTTCTGTTTGGATGGGTAGTCCAAACAAACCCTCTCTACCAACTGAAGATAGAGTACAGATTATATTTCTAAAAATCACATCTGTATTGGAATCTGTTTGCTACATCACAGCTTGTGTATTGGCTCCACTGATTTCCTAAGCCATACTCTGTCACAGTTATAAGAAACAAAACCAGAGGGCCCACACCTGCTTAGTTTATATCTGAGCCAAGGCTGCAGTGCTCTGAAAGAGGAAAAGCTAAAGCCCTCAAAGAAACCCTTTCAGGATTGCACAGAACTGGGTTATATGGTCTCACCCTCTGTGGTGCTCAAAGAAGAGCATAAAAAGCAGGGTTTAGGGAACTAATGCCAGATTCTTAAAAGCATGTAGATCCTTAAATCTACTGTAATGTATGGAATTAGGTAATTAATTAGACTGAAAATGTAAATATACTTTCCTAATCCACTCAACTATAATAAAGGTCTGGTTTCTCCCACTTGAACTTCCGAGTTCTCTGAGCTTTGCTCCTGTTGGAGGATTTCTGTCAGGTCACCATGAACAGGTAAACTCAGTTCACTTACAAACCACCAAATGCCCTTGAAAGAATGGTACCATTTTCCAGGGCACTAATAGACAGCACTGCAGCAAGAACCTTCCAAGTTGCTGAGACCCAGCAGATTAATGTTAATGAAAGTTTGTCCAAAATCCATATAAAATACCTTAACAGACAAAAATCTGGGCTATTAGTCCCAAATAATTGTGGGTTAACTAAATATAACAGTAATGTTTACTATGGATTTTCAACTGTATGATCGTATTTTTTAATTTTATCTTTAAAAAAATTGTGCAAACTTGTCGTCCGTTAAAAGGATTTTTTTTTCTGTATAAGTAAAACGTTGTGGCTTCTCAGCAACTCGTATTATTTGTTACAACTTCAACTTCAGCAGATTCCTTTCTTTAGAGGCTTCCTGTACAATTCTATCTGACCTTTAGCTAAAGACCAACCTCTCCAGGCTATATATTTTTTTCTAGTTGCTTTGGCAGCTTCTAAAGATACTTTTCACTGTGGATTAATGAGCTACACATGGCTGATGGGACTGTTAGAAATTTACAACCGGAAAAACTCACGGACACACACTTGTGTAGGGGACAGTTTCTAGCACCATTACTCACGTGGAATAGTACCCTTCTCTGTTAGGCATCCTGCTGATTAAACATGATGAGGGTGAAGGTTTCTGGCTCATAATGTGTATAAGAAAATGCTGCCAGATGGCTTTAATTTGAGCCAGATTGTGAACCCCCTCCTTGAAGTGGGGAACAGTTACTCTACTGGGACTGCTCAAGTAACTGTTTGCAATCTGCCTTTCTGAAAATAAACCAGGGGACGAGTCATCGCTGGATTCTGTGACACATTTAGCAGACACCTGTTTTGAGATTATGATAACTACTGGTTTAAAGTGATTTTTCGTCCAGAGGAATGATGGCTTTACAAGGCTTTTGCAACTAACTTAGACTATTCAGTGCCTGTGCCTAACCTGTGGCACACCCCAAAAGCCTCCATCCTCCAGGTATGGGATCTGCCTGGAGCAGCCACATCTCTGTTTCTGTGGTATGTCCCAAAATTTCTCCATTACATGGATCAGGGCAAGGCTGAACTAGGCACCTGGATCCTTCAACTGGAAAGTGCTCTGAGGTCTGTCAGTTTGGAGGTGTAACTTCTGGTCATGCAGGGCATCTACTGATGAACAGGGAGAGCTTTTTGTACCCCAGAGCTGCCTGGCAGAACACTTGAGACCCCCTCCTCTCCACGTGTCAGTGCAGGAGTGTGGAAATTTCCTGCACTCACATCATCATCAACACCCATGAATGGCTGTTCAAGTACCACTCATGCAACCTGCAGCAGAGATTTAGAATTTTCTTTCCAGGGGACAAATAGGATTTAAACAGCCAAATCCACACAGCAAATGGATGGCTGCTCCTCCCATGGTGATTTCATTCTCAGGTTTAAATTTCATAATTAGATTAAAATTTTTTATATGGAAAGCAAAAATGGGTTTAAAAAATACCTCATTTAAGAAGCAAAAACATTTAGTGGTTAAAGGAATATACTGTTTTACAGGAGAATATCCTTTTGTGGTGAAGCTCATAAATACTTAATGTCCCACAATCACCACACACTATGTGTTCTGTAAAGCACTCGAGTCCAAGCCAAAATTATGGCACAGTGCACCTTAGAAAGTAATAAATATTATTTTTCTAGTGATGTTCAGAAGCCACAAGTGCAATCCATGTGTAAACATTTGCAAGGGAACTTTAAACTCAGGATTGTGAGTTGACCAAGGAACAACTGCAAGAAGTTTAGAGAGGCTTTATGCACCATCTATACTTCTCCAAACGTGAGGAACGAATGGGCTGTACAGTGGGGAACTGCAGAAACCCTTGAATACTTGCTGTAAAAGGGATGCAAACTTGCTGTGGGCTTCCAGATCTGACCTGGGACTTGACCAAAGCCAATCCATAGAATGGCTCCTTTGAGACATGGAGCTTTTATCTGGTCATCCTTACATACTGATAAAACTTTATGTAAGTATACAGTACTGTCACTGGAAGAGTAGAGGAGGGGGAAGCTGGGCTCAAGGCTAAACTGTGTACAGAGCACTTTTAGATCCTTAAACATGAGACACCATGCCAGTACAAAACAATATTTGTAACGATCCCTGGGCATGAAAAGATCCCCTAAACGTTATGGTTTGTTCCTCACGTTGAACAAAGAAATTCAATGAAACTCTGAAATTCTCTGCAGAGGTTATTTATGTTTTCTTTCTCACATGAAGAAGCCAGTCATTGTCATTAAAACAGAGTGGGAAAGTAGAGGGGAAGTAAGAAAAATGTTTTCTTCAAACAGCCTCTGGTGTTCCAAAGCCAACATAACACGTAATTTGTATAGTGTGTAACAAACCCAGCAGACTTAGATTTGTTCTGTGTCTGTCTTGTTTCTTATGCATAAGTTTTACAGAAATCTGTTATTTAATTTTATATTGTACATGTAAAAAGGCTTTCAGCATAATCCTTTTTAATTGGTCTTATCAAATGAAATCATGGTCATGCAAGTTTAAGAGATTCTGTTCAGCAAACATCTGCAAATGGTATTCAGAGGTACAGTATAAAATTTCCTCTGAGTTTCTTCTATGGCTTTTATGTCTAAATTTTTCATCTAGACTTTATTTTTTGAAAAAAAATCAAGATAACCAGTATAAGCAACTCAATTTTGCAGAACTGTTTTATAAACCAGGTATAAGGAGTATAAACATCTGTAAGTTAATAGTCTTGCATTGCTTCATGAAGGGGAGAGTGCAGGGACAGTGTAAGATTTACAACCTTGCACTTTCCCAGGAAAATGCTGCAGAGTGCAGGTACATGGTTCATATATTCCTCATGTACAGACAGTACAAAGTTATCAAAACTCTTTCTGTGTAGATAAAGAGCTGGCTTAAGATACCCTATTCCATCCTGGTATCTTCTGGCAGTGTAATTTGACAGTAAGATTGTCTTATACTGTCTGATACCAGTCGGGTGCAAAACAGGTTAAAGATTCAGGACCTGGTCCTTGGTCAATACATAAAATTTACAATCACTCCAGATGAACGGATTATTTAAGTAAGTGTCAGTATAGATAGCTATGTTGCATATCTATATACATCCAATATACACATTCCTGAAAGCAGTCTTGGGAAGAACTGACAAGGATGTAATTTGGCTCCAAAAGAATACAGGTATTAATGCTACAGAATGGAAACAAGGAAGAAGGATTCTATGTAGTCCTTACAGAAAGATTCTGATCTCAGTTGGAAACCTGTTATGAAAGCAAATGAATTATTTCATAAATTCTCTATTATTTGGTATTATTAGGAACCCTACTATATACATTTAGGATACATTTCATGTGTAACAATGCTCATGACTGGTATAATCCTAAACAATAATACATGGGAAATACTTTAGATAGTAAATTGTTCATCTCCACCAACATCTTCCCAAAAGAAAAAGAAATAGTAATAGTGACAGAAACTTTCTCAGGAGAGATTAAGATGACTTGCTGCCCAGTGCCTGTTTTAGGAAGTGATCATGTACTTTTCACTTAAGAACAGAAGCACAAGCCCATCTACGCTGGTCTTGAGCACCAGTTAAGTTATCTGCTACTTCCATCATTTTATAAACAGTTCAATCAAAATCAAAGTTTGCTCTACTTTAAGTTAAAAGTTAGAATGAAAATATCAATTGATGACAGTATCAATTCTTTCACTTCCCAACCAAGATTCCAGCCAAGTATTCTGGCAAGACTTCCACTTGCACTACTTATTAATGCATAAAATTTTTATATAATACAAACATTGTACAGTAAACCCCACCATTTCATATATGCTCACCATCTTGCATGTTTTGACTAAGGATCTGAGAACGGAGCTCCTCCAGGCTAATTCCCAGGCATTTACAAATTTCCTCTGTGCTGTAAGGCTCAGGATGTAATACCTCCTCGACAATGGTCAGCATTTCCTCTAGGCTAACTCCTAGCTTGGTTTGCACATCATGTAGTCTCAACATTTTTCTCCACTCCAAGCCTTTTGACTTTGAGAGAAGCTAAAATTAAAAAAAAAAAAAAAGAAAACAGAAAATATTGTGCTTTCCTGTTTTTTTAAAAATATTAGTTGTCTGTAAGTATCTTTAAGGCCCTTTTTCTTTTTTCACTTCTTAATTGAGAACCATCAGGACCTACTTTCTATCAGTACAGAGCAGTCAATGCCTATATTTATTATTAAAGGTCTGTGAATGACAGATATGCTTTCCTCAAATCAGATACTGTCTGTAAAAGCCCTACTGGCATTATTTATGTGATATCAGATCAATGATTTATCCTCTTCCATGGACTATGTTACTTCAAGCACTTACTAACCTTTTACAATCCCATCTGGACAACTGTTTATACAAGTGCTATGATGTTATAACACTAAAAATCTATAAAAAGTCTATTTCCATACTATTAGTATTTGCTCTAACATTTCAGTTTGACATTTCCAACATGCTCCTGGAATTTTCTGATGAACATCTGAGGTTGTCATTACCACCTTTTCTCGTACTAGCCTTAAAAATATGAAAGTGGTCGTAAGATTTGTGGGGAAAATAACCATAAACTTTCTCAATCTCTGGAGTTTTAAGTAAAATTTAAGTACCTTCTTTAACATCCAATTTAAAGGAACTTCTGAGCCTTTCCAGGAATGGTACAATGTTGGTTTGAATCTGTTCCATTCCTACATGGTTGCTGTGATATTCATTAGTTATTGATGGATCTGCTTTCCCCACTCCTGGCAATGATACCATGCTTTGTGTATCTTTGTGATGTTTTGGCAGTTGACAGTCATTACTTCAACACACCAGAATCCTGAAAGGCAGAATGTCCAACAGGCTTTTCTCTGGAAGGTTGAAATGTGTTGATGCTCCCATGTGTCTAATGAAAGTGGTAAAGCAGCTTTCCTCATAAGGTGAAATATTTAGATGTTATGAATTCTAGAAGAATAGTCAGTGGTCATTGACATACCACCTGTAATTTCAAGAGATTACAAAGTAAAACAAAGATTAGGTACATACCAATGTCATTTTACTGTGTTCATAAGCATGTGGTGTATCTCAAGTGCTGCACCATTTAAATTGAGTTTAAAACTTCTAGATCAAGCTGTGTGTCGGGAAACAGTTTAAACCAGTACAGAAAGACCAGGGAATGAAATCTTTCTCTATACAAATCAGTGTTCAAACCTTTTATCAGTAAGGCCATGATTTCACCCAGTGTGTTTTATTCTTTTCAATAAGCATCGGTTTGGACTGAGATTGGTTTGAAATCATTTGTCTTGATTCAGCTAAGCCATTTAATTTTCTGGGTTAAATAAAGTCATTGGATTTACATACATGTCTGAAAAGTATTTGCTTTATTTTGTGCAAAGTTACAGCATGAAATTTAAGCAGATCTGCTGCCCAGCTAACTAGGTGTAGATTCTCACCTTCCCCCAACAGTGCTTTTTTTGCAGGGGCTCTTCCAGTTTTGCTTTATTGCAGTATCTAAAAATTAACTACTTTTGGTGCCATCTAGTGACTTGCTGAGATTTATGTGAGGCTCAGCAGAGCAAAACAAACAAAATTCTAGTCATATAACTTTGTTGCCGTTTAAAACACAATTTTATGTGTTCAATAGTAGAGAAAGAAGCAGAACTGTTTAGTGCCTAATGCAGAAATCAGCGTAAGAGAATTTTTTCTGTAAAAGACTTCTGGCCTCCTTTTCAAAGGCTCTGAGTAACTAGAACTCTACAGCCTTTATGTAATTTGTATTTTAGCTTACTTACTGATAAGTTAGAATAAAAATTACTGCTTCAGTTTACTTAAGTATGTTTTACATTGGTGCATATAGATCTTCTTCAAGGTGCTAAATAAATGGAAATTATTTTCCTCATGCTTTAATCCCAATATTCAGCATCCCCTGGACTTTATTATGAGAAGTTAAACAGAATTTACAAACAATAATATTCTATATGGCAACAAATCTTTTTCTACTTACTTTTTGAATAAATAATCCCCTGCAGAAATATGCCACATGCATCGTCACATCTGTTCCCATTTCTGTACTTCAAGGGAGATGCTGTATTTCAGACAAGCCAACTACACTGGGGTTTTACAGGTCAAATGTTCCAAATGGAAACTGACCCCATTGGGGCAGTGGGCACAGCTTAGTTGGAAAGGTCTTATCCTGCTTATAGCAAAGTTTTGATTCTAACAGGACTGGGAAAAATACTATGGGCAAACAGAAATGGTTTTTGAAAACAGTCTAGCTGCAGCAGCTCGAATTGTAATGGACATGGAACAGAAGTGGAAAAAAAATCCATCTCTTTAATGTACAAAAACTAATCCCAATACTTGTCCCACAGTTGGATATTTTCTGGATGATCTCTGACTAGATGGATTAAAGACAGGGACATCAAGCAGCTAGCTCTTAACTGCCAGGATATAGAATCTCTGTTCTTTATTGTTCAACACAGCACACTGGAGAACTGTAAGTAACTGAGAGGAAAACATACTTGGTAAATGATGGGACAAATATAAAAACAAGAAAGTCTGACTAGGAGTAAGTCCAGGAATACTTTTATAGCAACATCACTTCCTTACACATAACATTTCTATAATGCCATCTGTGCCCAGGAGCTGCTGGTGGCTCTGCAGCTGCAGACACTGCTGGCCCCACCCCACGCTGAGGGTGAAGCAGAGAGAGCACCATGTCCCCAGCCCTGCTGGTGTCCCCAGCCCTGCTGTTCCCAGAGGGAGAGCTCAGAACGATGAGGGACAGAGCTCAGAATGAGGAGGGACAGAGCTCAGAACGATGAGAGATAGGTCAGATCCCTGTGGAACTGTGAGTGCTCTGCACAATGGAAACGTCTTTAAACTTCAAACTCACTGAGCAGAGCGCAGGAGAGCACTCAGACCCCACTACAGGAATAGAGAAAGGGAAAGAAAAAGGCAAAAGAATTATTCTCTAGAGGGAAGGGAAAGAAACAGAATCTAAGAAAGATAATTTGCCAGGATGATCAAGAGCTCGCTGTAGGACAGACTGATACATTAATGCTAACAGGGATGTGTTGTGTTGGCATCTTTACCTACACAGTAAAGCAGTATGAAATTCTAGAATTACCTAAAGCAGAAAAGAGGAAATAAAGCCTATCCTAAGGCACTTAAAATGAGAATTTCTTTTAAAGCATTATTGCAAGGCCCAGCATGTTCATAGTTCCATTAGCTTAATGGTGCTTAAAAGACTTCCCTGTTTCCACTTACATACCTGCCCTCCTTCACCTCACTGTGACCTCTTCCTAAAGACAGTCTTTTCCTGGCTCAGTGTATTTTTATAGTGTGTGCAGCTTTCCATCTGGGTAGCATATGTTTAAAAACAGACAGGTGTATGTTGTTAGTCTCCTTATAATCAAGCATCTGCTAAAAGTACATTTTTAGAGATTGCATCATAGCTAACAGGAATGTAAAAGAAAAGATGTTTCCTTACTACCTCTTCCATTTACTGTACAGGACTAATAATTTAAAGTAATTTAGAAAACTGTGATTCAATTCACAAAGTCTGGTATATGGAACAATAACTTCAAAGCTGTCACAGTTTAACGCACACGTGCCTTTTAGAATAGGTTATCTGTAAAGGCTCTCTACTCCTTATACAAAAAAAAAATTTACAAAAGAAGCTCTTCTTAAAAACATGTATTTTGTCAATTAGCAATTCCAAATTAGAGATTTATCAGTTTTAACAGATAGGTCCTCATCTTCGTTTTCTTAATGGCTTAAAAATCTTATTAACATCAGTGACAACAGCTTTAACTGTGGTTATTGTTTTACCATGTCTTAGATACAACTGAAATGCAACTATTCCTTTTATACTTGAGTTTAAAGCCCATTTAAAAAGTCATCTGAAGTTTAGCTTCCCTCCTCAAAACATAACTCAGCACATTATTTTGTAATGCATTTTGTCAGTGCCTGATCAGATCTTCAACTATTTTTTTAGCACTAACTAAAACTTGTAAGAAATTGCTTTTTTATGGAATCATGATGCCAACAGATGTTCAAAGTACTTCTGAATATTGATATTAATCTAACACTCTGTGGCAAGGAGTTCCATGCTGCATTTTTCAAAGCTTTCTTCTAGACTTTGTGACCCACATTCTTTTCTTTCCCACAGCCCCCTATGCTGGGTACAACTGCAGTCAATCTTTATTCACTGCTTACTCCTCATTTACTCTTATCAAAGAAAAATGTACTTCTTCCCATAAAAAACTCAAATCAAACCCTACATCTACATACCCCTGAACATACAAAATCCAGAATTAAAGCAGAACTTAGATTTCCCCTGTTCAATTTCCATACATTTTAGAGATAATTTCAAGCTGTAAACCAGCAGTACACCCTAAATGTTGGAGTTTAATTCAAGCCTGTCTTTAAACTTTACACTGACATACATGCTTCTATTCAGCATTTCTAATATTACTTCCAGGCCTTCAACTACTAGCTTCTCTAAATCCTAGAAAATACACATCTATTGCCATATATACATATAAACATGTGACCATACTGGTTGCTTTCCATTATTTGTCATTATTCAGCTTTAATTAGAAACAGTCTAGCTTATTAACTGGGAATATTTTTTTTGAAAAATAGACTCATTTCCTCGACTGAAATATAATAAAAAATAAATTTAATAGATCTAAATCACATAATCTTCTATATAAGGACACAGTCCTTGCACTTCCATTACGCTCAGCAGGAGTTCTGTTCCTGCAGATGGAAGTGTCTGGTTCTGGAAAGAAAAATTATACTAAGAGTAGCACCTAGCCAGGTGTTAGAGACACAACTGGTCAGAAGTGGAAAAAAGCACATGTTTAGATGAAGCTTTCATTAGAGTTTGACATAAGCCATGCATTACCTTTGTAGCCAGCCGACACTCCATTACCCTAATATTGTAATGAGAAGTTGCTGCTTTATTCATTTCAACACAACTGTTAGCAATAACAAACGTTGCTCCACTTGGAAGTCTAACATCAGTTGCCCTCAGTGGACTGAACTCTATCAACTTGGCCTATTGAAAGAAAAATGAATGGTTAGTTTTAATTTACTGCTAGCTAGCAGTGCACTTAGTTCTATAAATCAAATGCAAATTTGCATGTTTTTTCTCTTGAAAATCCAGGGACAGTTAAGGAAAGAAAACTGACATGAAACAGCAAGAAAAGAGGTTTAACCTCATTGGTCAACTTACACATACACTTCAAACCTTTCCCTGTAGCTGGATTTTAAAATGTTTCCATTAAGTCTTTGGGTTTTTTCAGCATTTTACAGAACCCCACCCAACCTATTTTTCTTGCCTGTTTAAGACAACAGTTTCACTTTGATCTGCAGAGAAGTACCAGGCCTGGCTGAAGCTAATGTGCATGCCACTAGAAACAAGGGGCTGTGCATTCCCTGCCCCTTCATCAATGTCCATCTCCCCCTCGGTCTTCTGATTTTGCATTACAGTGAGATTAGTTCACTGAGGTACAGTTTTTTACCAACATTTTAGGACTGATTTGAGGCAGAGATCATGGTACACTCAGACAATCAAACCTAGAAACTAAATAAAACTATGTGTAAGACTGTAGTTACTGTTTCTTCCTTTCTGACATAAGAGACTGCCTTGCCTCACACATGCTCACACAAGCTGCATAAGATGTTCCCAGCATTTGTGACCTTTTCATGGAATAAGTTAGGCATCCATTAATTAAATAATTCAGGATGTAATGTAATCAAGAGATTAAATTCACATCTGGTTTTTCACTGGGATAAGTTGTAAATCATGTGCCCTGCTTTGGCTTTTTAGAATAGACTGTAACTGTGCAAGCAGGGACATCTTACTGGTTTTGGCATTGTTCACCCTCAGAGAGTCCCTTGAGCAGCTAGAGTGCTAAATAAACAATGACAAATCCGCTTGCACATTATGTACAGCATGTGTGTCACTCCCTGCCATCAAGATTCTGGACCCCATCACAGAATTACTATCAAGACAGACAGACTTGCTTACATTTCAATATACCCTTTAAGATCTGCTACATTAGACCAGAATGTACCACTAAGCTGGTCTAGTGTCCTGATTCTGACAGTAGCCATAAATGGTTATTTAGGGGGAATATAAAAATAGAACATATACAAAGCAATCTTTTCTTGGGGTATGTTTTTCCAGATTCCCATAAGCAAAGACTACAATGGTTATACTTACACTGGAAGAAGCATCTGACTATTATGTTAAATAGCTACATATAGTTTAACACTCTGTTAGTGTATCCACAAAGGTCTTTTTTGAATCCTTTTAAAAAGTCTGCCTTCCACAATGTATGGTATTTCTCAATTTAACAATGAATGTTTTGGAAAAAAACCCAAACTTCCTTGTTTGTTTTTTACAAGCTCCTTGCTAATGTCATTGTGTTTCTATTAGTTCTTCAGTTATGAAAAACATTGAATCCTCCATTTACCTTCTCTTTACTTGTTTAGGGAATTTACAAGCTTCAAAGTATCACACTCAAAACGTTTTGTTTTCCAAGCTGAAAACCTTGAAATCATTCAGTCAATGTTCATATTAAAACACAACTAGCTTTGATAAACCTCAGTGTCCTTTATTGTACTTTTCTTGGTTTTTTAAGATGGGAGGCTAGAGCTGCATTCAGCTGCAAGTACACTTAAGCAAGAATGTTTTCTGGTTCGTTCACAATTTCTTTTCTCATCCAACATTTTCTTTGTCTTTTTGGTTGCCACTGCTATAGATCAGAAAAGCTTCCACTTACATAATCATCTCTGTGTATGGCAGGAAAATATGCTGCTTCCTTCTTTCATTATTCATGTAGCTGTGCTTTTACTACTAACAGTATAAACATGAAGGTACAGGTGATGTGAAATTGAAAATACATGTCTCATGATAGCATTAAATGTTTGGTGTAATTCTAGGAAATAGGTTTTTTTCTGTGTAAGCTCATCCAAGACATGTCACTAAGGAACAAAAGCTGTAGAGATATAATACCACAATCATAAGGAAAGGTTGTTATGAAACACTACATTAATTCCAATAAAACTATTTTGACAGGTCTGAGGTTTGAACTGTTGCAGTCCTGTGCACCTTCTGAGACGGCAGATGAACCTCACTGTAAATTCCACTGCAAGCACTCATGTATAACTTGGCAGGTCCTGTTTATCACAGCTAGTTCACCTTCTGTCACCACGTTTAAGACTGCTAAATGTCTTCTACATCAAAATCCAGCCACAGAATTGTCTGGAATTAGCAAAACTGGTGAAAAAAGAAGTCTCTATTGTCTTTGTAACTGAACCTGGCAAAACTTCCTAGAACTGTTTGGTTATAAGAAGTTTCAAGAAAGCATTTTTGTAATAATTATCCCATTTGCACTGAATACAAGGCATGCCGACCATTCAGATTTCATTATATGGGAAACATTCTAACTTCAGCATGAATTAGCCAAATAATGGAACCTGGTGCTCTTCTAGAGTGCATCTTCTCCCACATATTTTCCTTCCTCCTTGCCATTTCTGATTTTCCTCATCATATTCATTCAAACTTGTCATACGCAATTGTACCTAAGTTTGTAAGTTTAATTCCTGATTCATTTGTATACCAATGGTGCTTATACTGCTTACTAAGGCATTCCAGTTTCTTGTCTTGTCTTTCTTCTAGATACCAATGAAGGTTTTTTTGCTTACGTAAATTAGCATTACACTGTTAGTTTAGATTATAGAGGTATACATACAGTTCCTTCTTCTGCCAGAAAAGAGATTGACTGGTCCATTCCTCCACCTTCTGTGCCAATATAACGTTCACTCTTTGTGCAAATTTCTGCAAGTTCCACCTGAAAAAATATTAATATGTGAATCTTCAGCCACAGTTAAGGATGGTACTTTTATTTTGTTTACATATTAATTAGTGAGAAAACAAAGGAAACAATGTCAGAGTTCTGGAACTATTATCTCTTACACATCAAATAGCATAAGCTGCTGTCAACCAGGATACCATGTGGCCCCTTTTCCCTTTTGTTCTGAAACAAAAAAGAATCAACTACTCAGCCTCCAGAGGACCCACCATAGCCAAATGCTTTTCAGAGTATCCTTGTTTAGACAGTTAACTCTTGTAGCTGTCCTCCTCCCACCTTCCTTGTGCACTTCAAATCCTTCCATCCCAATAGCCAGTATTTTGTTGATTTAATTAGATGAATCCATCTACATGTGAATCTCAGTTTAGCAAAAAAATTGCAAGTTATTACTCCATATTGTTTTAATGTACTGACTCCATGATCAGAAATTACTCCAAAACTGTTTCTCACTGCAGATATTCAAGTCAGTGATGCTTGACATATCTCCTTGAGATACCGTACTCTGTTTATCTGAACTAATTTGTAACTATATGTGATGTGCATTCCTTTGTGATATTTTAGGCATATCTTTGTACATTCTAATACCTGCAGGTCAGAGGATACTATGGGAGGGTGGAATATCAATGTCGTAACTGTCAAAAATAATAATTAACAGTAAAGCTTTCAGCTATCAGGCCAAGTCAAAACAAAACACAAGAGAAAGCTTGGAAAATGGTCAAAGAACACAAACCAGTCAAAAAGAAGTGGGTCAAAAGAAAAGTATTTGTGTCCACCTAGTATGACCCCTACCAGCTTGTTTTTCTAAGCACAAGGTAACCATAGGAAAGATGGGAAAATAACTTTAGAAAAGCCACAGGCATTTTCCAGTCCAGTGGCAAAGTCAGATTCGGATTCCACAGTAAGGATGTAGCATTACAGGACTGAAACAAGCTCAGCAGCAAGACAGGGACACTAGCCAGCACACAGCTGTAAAAGGCAGCAGATAGAGGCAGTAAATCACAATGGTGGGAGAGGTATGTGCAGGGTGCCTGCCTGCTTGCTTGCTCAAGTCCTGTAATGGCCCCACTGACACAGCTGTAAAATTGGTGCTTACATGAATGTAATCAGGCTGAACTCTTTGCAAATGCACTAACAACCATTTACTCAGCTCACAATGCAGTTATGGCCAATAAGCCTTAGGCTGATAAGCAGAACTTATCAAAAAACATTAACAAAGTTACTCCAAAACTATGCAGAGTGGATCTCTGAATCAAACATGGCAAATGATTTCTTAGAAGAAAAAGACCATTAATGAGAGAACGCTGAAAGTACAATCAGTAAAAATACTCTCCTTTTGGCACTGCCTTTCTTTTGTGTGTTTTAAAGATGAACTGAAATAATGTTTCTTATATTTTTCTTGACAAACTATAGAAACTCCGTGCATTTTGGTGTTCTTTCTTTTTAACAAAAACCATTTCCCAGGTTCATGAAAATTCATTTCTCCTCCCTGTCCCATGTCCACTCAAGTCCCGTTTCCAGTTTGAACATTAGATCTCTTCATCCCATCAATGAAAGTTTAACATCTAGTTACAGTATCTCCTTGCTCCACTAAGAGCTGAAAATAATTCTAAATGAAATGCCAATGAATGTAATGATGCTTTTTTTCCCCATTTAATGCTAAAATACTCAGCAACAACTCCACAGAAAATAACAAACCACCACACAGAGCAGTCTCTAGATGCTCACTTCTTTCTACATTTGAAGGTGTGCCTATTTACAAACAACTCTTGCTGTGACGTGGGAAAGCCTGCATGTTTCAGCTAGTTCTGCTGAACCTGCCTTTTGTCCCTCTGAGAACACAGCAATACAACATCCTTAATTTTTGTTGCCACTGGCAGGAGCCTTCAGACTGGAGCTTATGAGTATTACTAGATGAGAGGACCACGCTGGCAGACAGGCCATGCACATCAAGCAGGAGCTGTGGCTGTGCAAACCTGGCCTGAAGTACAGCTCCTGAGGTACTCACAACACAAATTCCATTCTTGGGCACAGCTGCCTGAGGTATTACTTCATCTGCAGCTGCCAGATAAAGCTTGGCCAAGTCAGAAATTAGGCATTGCACTCTTCACTTAGTCTGGCTGCATCTCTATCTTCACATACACATCAGCTACCACTTGATTGCCCAAATTGTTTAGACTTTATGAGCCTAGGCTTATTAAATAAGTATCAGGAGAAGTCTTGCAGAGGAGGAATGTTAGCAATTAGGATAGTGCCACTCCCCTGTCCCTTTACAAGGTCTGGTGAGCTGAGCCTGGTTGATCGCTGGGCCCCGCTCAGTCCTGGCTTTCCAGCTGTCCAGCTGCGTATGCCGGGCAAGCAGCGCTGCTCCAGCTTGAGCAACTTCTGTTTTGAAATTTAGCAAGGATTGGCAGGACCACCAAGTAGTAACTGGCAAGGGTTGCAAAGAACCCTCTCCACAAGACAGCCCAAGGCATCCCTGAAATATTATTTGGTTTCTAATTTAAACGGGCCCTTGCTGACACAGGCTGGCCTTTAATACTAGGATGAGAAGCATGTGAATGGAGAGGAAATTGTCATCTGTATAGAGAGCAGTTTCTACTTACTATTGAGACAAATGGGCAAATGTTTGTCTTTTTGCTAAAATGAGTGAAAGGGCAAAGTTTCATTGGAAACTAATGCGAAGACTAAACTGGAGAGCCTTGTGTATATATTTGATACTTGGAAAAGGATGGTCATATGACTGAAATAGTGAACTGAATTTCAGGAGGTCTGGCCTCAATTTCTAGCTCCACATTAAGTTTCTCATGAGTCAGGGGAAGTCTCTTTAATTCATCATGGCTCCATTTCCTCAGTAAAATGAGGAGTATCTTCCCCCTCTTTCTAATTAGTAATTGCTATTTCGGATTCTTACATGATAATGCTATAAATATGTGTGACTTCATTACTAGAAAGTGAAAAAACCCACATTTTACTACACAAGTTCTTAGAGTTTAAGAAAATATCTCTAAGGAAAAAAGTCTGTGAGAACCATGTAATAAAAGGAAATAGCTTTTGCCTATCTCAGAGCTATTCCTTGTTTCCATTCAACTTGCAACACTCAGAAGCTCTTTAGGGCAGGGACTGTTTGGATCATCTGCTATTTGTATCTTTTCAGTGCATGTCTGACCTGTAAAAATACAGAGCTTCTCAGATCCCAGATTTCACTGCACAATTTGGCAACATCTCAAGTGTCTGTCTGAAAAATACCTGGGCACAGAACACCTTCCTTCTGGATACACTGCACTTACTGTAGAGAAGTAACACAGAGCATTCTCACAGTCACATTTAAGGGACTGCACCCCAGGCTACATCACAGCATCACCTGTCAGGCTGGTAGGTTAGAGGGGGGCCTGACAGTCCTTGGTAGACTTCCAGATACAATTGTTATGTGTATAAAATAAACAATGTTAGCCCTACTGTGTTCTTCAGAAGTCCTAGAACAGGCTTTCTCACTGAACTTGGTGAGGGCAGATATTTGCTCCTCATGAAGCACCATGAGAAATACAGAGAACGAATAAACCCCATCTGCACATAGATTTCACTTGCATCCCACACATTCTGATTCATATGAGAGATCATTTTGAGCAAAGCCACAAAACATAGCTTGTTCTATGCACCCAAGGCTCATTAGCATACTTTTCCATCCCTAAAGCAGTATTTCAAAAATACTAGTAAATCACAATTTAAATCTTCATAGAATTTTACACAGTTTACTTTAAAAGCATTCCTGTAAGGCTGCTGTTATCTTCAACTTAGAGACAGCACAGATACTTACATGATTTGTTCAAAGTCATGTGAATCAGTCACAAAGCTGAAATGAGAATTCAAAAACCCCTCCCTATTTCCAGCCCCGTTGCTTTTTCTCTAAAGAATATAGTCTAAGGGAAACGGTTGCAGAGTGGATTTAAAATCTTACTCATATGATGGTAACAAAAAGTGAAACAGAAAGATATTAAAATCATAGCTAAAATGGGTCTGAATAGCCTCATGATGAATCTAAAAAAACCCTACTTAGATAAATTTAAAATTTCCTTAGCTCAACTATTGTGAGGTCTATGTATGTTACTGTCCCGAATTTCTGTATTATTGTTTCAGGAAGTTGTTCCAACAGCACTAACTAGACCAGGTGAACTATAACTGTCATGCAGACAGTAAGTCCTAAGGTGTCATCTATACCATTAAACAAGCGAAGTGATATACTTAACATAGTAATTAAAAAAGCTCAAACATCAGGAGATGTTTACTTTGATCTCACCTCCCTGCAAAAGAGCCTCAAAGAACCCAACAACCTAGTCAAGAAGGGAAGTGCATATAATCACAGAATCCCAGAATATCCTGATGTGGAAGGAACCCCCACGGATCTCTGAGTCCCTCTCCCAGCCCTGCCCAAGACAAGCCCTGGAATCTCATCATGTGCCTGAGCACGTGCCCTTCAGTAAGGGATTTTCAGCTAGATAAAATTCATTAAAAGACTTGAGTCAGAATAAAAATATAGAATATATGAAGATAAAAGCAGCCTCTGTGGATCAAACCAATACCACTTCTAGTCCTGTATCTTGTAACTGAAAGCTGGCTCTTAGTATGGACCAGAGGCCAAGTAAACATCTTATTTCCCCAGGACTTTATATTCTGATAGGGAGTTCCCTGGGCCGAATGTCAGTTCTGCACCCTTTGTTACCAACAACAAATTTCTTATATGTGAATTTGTGCAGACTCCCTTTTAACTCATGCATAGTTTTAACATGTAGATCATCCAGGAACAAGGATTTCCACACCTTGTCAGGTGAAGAACTGTCTCCTTTTGTTGATTATTAATGTGTACCTGATTAGCTTTATTTCATACCTGCTGGCTCTAAACACTTGAGGAGGCAACAAACAATTGATTCCCATCCACTCCATCAATTATATTCATCATTTGATGGATCTCTGACCCTTCCTCCTATAAGTGACTTTTTCCAGAGTCCTAACACACTTCTATGGTGGTCATTCTGTACCTTTAATTGTTCCATGTGGCTTTTTCTTAAATCTTTTTCAGTTTAACTATCTTGGTTGGTAAGAAAGGAGAAAGGCAGACTTACAGCTTCTCTTAGACACCTTAGAGAAAATGTCACTGTATCATTTGCAATTTTAATGTGACAAATGAGCCACATAAAATGTGTGTTAATTAGTGTTAACATAAACACATTGTAATGCAACCCCAAGCAGCTCAGTGCCACTATCCCACCTCTTTCCCTGAGGTTGGTGTACTGGAGTCACATGGAGATATGTGACCATATCTGCCCCTCCTGTGTAAAGTCCCTTTGTTCAAACCTAGCAGTGACACAGCTGAAGTAAACTGTTCCCTTCTGCCGACTGTAGTGAGGTCAGTGAGTGGAGTAGCTGGGGTAGAAACTGAAAATACCTGAAGTTATTCTAGCAATACCCTGAGCTGCTTCACACACTGGCTCTCTTCAGCCTCTGAACACGGGGGAGGGATGAGTGTAACGTGACAGCAGCAGTAGCTGGCAGGTGAGTAGAACCCTGAAGTCCCCCTGGTGATCTGTCAAGCAACACTAAATATTGCAGCTTTTGAATGCCAGACCAAATATCATCCACACAAACACTACTTTTATAGCTGTTGGCAAGTACACATGCCAGGTTGGCTGTGCTTCCATGGGAGATGTTTAGAATCCATGAGTTTCATGATATATTTACATTGGGGTTTTTGCTGTTTATCCAACAAAAAAAGGATACAACGCAATAAATCAGAATATCCGTAATTAAAACAATATAAAGCCACGTCACTAGGAGAAGAATTTCAGTACATACAATTCATTAACAAACAACTAAGCGTTAAGAAATTTATGTACATTAATTACTTTAGGAAGCTGCTCTCAGGTTTTAGACAACGTTAGTTGGAGCACTAGGAAACATCTAAAACTAACAGTTTTCAAAATGTATTTTTTTGGCTGTTTATTTGCAAAGCTTAATTCTGAAGTCTGTCCAGAATGAATCCTACTGCAGAAGGTAACACCCACTTGTCTAGCAGGCAACTGCCCCCCCTGTGCAGACCTAGGCTAGCTTTTGATCTAAGACTCTACTAACTACCCCTGCTTTTTGTTTGAAACAATTTAAGGTTCTCCCTGACAAGGAGCAAGTCAGTCTTGGGTTACAAAGAAAGAAATTACTACCACTTACATCCATTTTATCTTTGAGTCACAAGATTTCCTATCCAGCATGCAAAAAGTCTAATCTGGGAAATCATATCAGTGGAGATATAATTTAGTCTGACAAAGAAAGGTTGTGATTTTTTATTATTAGTTGCCTTATGTGTAGTTACTCTAGATGGAGAGATTTCTTCTAATAAGAACTCATCAGTAGCTCTGCATCGTGTTACCTTGTTTTGGATTTTTAATGGAAAAAGTGAGTTTTCAGTAAAATGATACTTTTCACTAATATGTGCTTTTCTCTACTTATGTTTCAATATGAAACACCTCAAATTCAGGTTTAGATTTACAGCTGAGTCTTTTTGGTCTTTCAAGTCAAAGAACTGATAAATTATAAGTCACTCCATACAGCTCGCTTGATTCTCTGTTGCCCCATCATTTATTTTACTTTCTATCAGTTTGATGTTAGTGATAATAAGCATGAAGACCTAAACGTAGAAAGGTATTTAGATACCCTAGGAATAATGAAAGTGAACAGATGATCAGTTAATTATAAAAAAAATCCTAAAAATAGAAACTAAAGAATTATCTGAGTGAGGACAGATAAGCGAGTTTCACCTTTAGTAGTCCTCTTGCTCACAAAGAGGCCAAGGGCCAACTGCTCTGATTTTCACTCATGCAATAATGGGTCTGGACAGTGTGTAAACTGTGACAGAATTTGTCCCTATATAACTGTCACTGTTAATATGTTCCAAATCAGTGATCAATCCCTTTCAATCTCACACAGCCCTTCAAAGAAGTAAACTTGTGTAAGAGTAAACCCCTTAAAAGTAAGACAATTAGTGAGTAGGAGACAGGCAAATATTTGTTAGTAAAACAGAATTAGTGTTGCTTAGTATTTTTTTGGAACAGCTCACCCTACATTACACAGAAACTTGATATATACAAATCTAGAATGACAGCAGCCAAAATAAAGCAATCTTCTCCATAAAATGATAGTATTAAATTGCATCTGCCTCAGTGGTTTAATGTAGTTCATTTTGGCCCAAGTTAAGTGTGCTAGATTTTCTATATACTACAGTGCAATAGTAATGGTAACCAATCTTTAAAATCAAAAAATCCCATTTTTCTTCTTGTTTTAAATTCTATCGCTTGTGAATGGAAGCTCCATGAAGAAAATGAATTTGTTAATGTAAGTTATTTTTACCACTGTCATTTTCAGTGCTCCAGAATTCTCTTCATCATGCAAATTTAAGTAAGTGGAGTATTTAAATATCAATTCAGTCAAAAGTGCTGTGCATACATTTACTCCCTCTACGGAAATAAAGTAATGGTCCCCCAATGAACATTCCTTAACATTTTGGCAAGTTAATCTGAAAAGTCAGACTCAGTCTGACTCCTTTATTATATTTCCTTTATAATAAATAATGTTGGTAATTTAATGGCAAATGAAGTGTAGATTTTCTATTAAATTCTACAGAGTTTGGTTCACAATAAACAAGACTAAAAATGCAGAAGAAACATTTATAGATAAAGATGAGTGTTTTACAGTAAGAAGGAAACATTCTCCATCACATAACATATTTCAGCTCTAGTTATACTGTCAATTTTTTTCCAATCTGTGCACATTTTATATATAAGTATATAGGTATAAAAATAATTTCTGAAATATAAGGTACTATGCTTCATTTAGTAAGGTATAAAATGATGTCCAAATTTTTGAGGTTATTTTTACCACCAGGAATGTCTTTAATATCTCATCTTGACTAGGAATAGGTTGCTGAAAGTTACCATCTGCTTCCAGTTTGCACATAAAATCCCAATTAGCTGAACTTCATATATGTTTTGCAAGGCAATTATGCTTACTTTTTTCCAGAATGGGAATATATTTGTCAGATAGTATCTGGATGTCCTCATAAGCACAGCAATCTTAGCTTGACTTTGTCTGCCCCCTAACATGCTCAAATAGAAGGTTATCAATTCGGTTGATGAGAGATTATGGCCTTTGATTACCACTGCTCTAAAGTACTCTGTTTCCCCTTGATTACAAATACACAGTCAAGCTTAACAAGAACCCAGTTTTTTCAATTCCACAGGGAGAAAGGGACTTCAGCATTTCTCTGTATTAACAGTACTTTAAAATACAGTATCTATGTGCCATTTTTTGTGTAAACAATTTGGTTTCTCATATAATCAACCTGAGCATGCATCTATCAAAGATTTTTGATAGATCAATAAAATAAATTATAAAAAGAAATATTTTTTAAAGAAAATAAATATAATCCAATCCTAAGGAGTATGACCAGCACAAGTTACTCATTTCAAAGTCACACTATCACTATGGATGCTCACAGATTTTCTTGCCAGACAGCTATGGATTAGGAGTGGTAAAGGGTTCAACTCAAGTGCTTTCCTTATTATACAGAGGCTTCAGAAACAAAGTAGAAAGGATTCCAGATGGCCCAACAGACTGCCACTGAAACTAGTAACACTGGCAGGTATAGTAACTGTTGAAATACTGTTTAAAAATGTTTAACACCCACACTCAAATTCATCTGAGCCATAGTCTGGAAAAAGTGAAACCAATGGACACTGCGCCATTACAGATCAGATTTAAGTCCTTTATTTACTCTGTCTGACTTAGCTTTCTCTCAGTCTAGATAAAGCCAAATATGATTCCCCTTCCCAGGCTCAACATTTCACTTTAAATTAGATAAACCCTATTCACTTTTGATCTCTTCTTCCCAAGAAGTATATGCACAGCCTTGAGTAACAGAAAAAATGTTAAGGTGGCTGAACAGACCTTACTTACAGAAGATCTAACATTTGGACAACACCATTATCATCACATCTTTCAAGTAAATCTAGTTACTCAGTCCTAAGTGACTTTCTGTACTCATGAATTCCTACCACGAAACACAAAGCTGGGACAGTTTAGAACATTATTATGTTGCCTTTACAAAGAGTATCATCTCCTGATGAAAAGTTATACAATAGATTGATTTTGTAACGGTGAAATAAAAATCACTTTAAAATCAAGAACTGCTACTACTGAGCATTGCTGCTGGTTGAGTGATGCCAACACAGCCTTAGACAGTATCCTGTTTGGAGGAGAAAAATGGATTCTTTTTAAAGATCACATTCTACATTTTCCATCTTGTTATTTGAATACTATTGCACTGCTGCAACTGGTTAGCACTGCACATCTGGCTGAATTGTCTTGAACTGGTATTTTCCCTAACTATTGTGTATGTGTATGATGGGTTTTTTAAAAAAATACTGTATGCACACTGAAACAATGCTCTATTGCAGAGTGCTACACACAATTAGTGAGAGCATGTTTTTTTCTGATTTTGTTTTCAATGTCAAAAAAGTGCTATTTTTAAAGTTAGCCACCATGAAATTCTAGCCATGCTTTTACAATGCTTTTAATTTTGTGGGGTTTTGGCTCTTAATCTCACAGGCTCTTAATCTCACAGGCTCTTAATCTCTCACACTGGAAGTGTTATCTCATAAAAGCTCTAAATTTCAACGACTTTTACTGTACAGCAACTATTTTAAACTCACATTTATCAGGAAAAAAGAGCATATAACTAAAATATTCTCATAAAAATAGTTTCACAGAAACAAAACAGATAAATGTTCCAATCAGTAAAAGGTCATTTTTTCATAACTTTGGCTACAGAAGCTCTACAATTCAGCCAAATTTGATTCTAAAGCCAAAAGTTTCCTGTCTTCCTGCTACAAACCATCACACTAAGATTTTGCAAAGTCCATCAGACTAGTGAGGGGCAAAAAGTCAATCTTTTCTCATAAAATTACCATCATAACCAAATATTGTTACTTATAAATACTACAATTTACAACTTTCACAACTACAAAGCATTTGGAAAAAACAAGATAGATGAGAGGCATAAAGTGATATTTCTTATTTAAAATAAACAAACACATAAACATCCAGAGCCTTAAAAATGCACCGTCCTTGTTTGCTTTCTAGCAGAAAGGATCTGGAAAGCCCCTACTTGTGTTCAGCTAAGAATTTCCCTGCCATGGGGGAGCTCCCTGCTGACACAGAGCCAGCAGGACTGGATCCTGCACAGATCCCATCTGACACCAGCACAGGATGCATTAGGAGCTGGCAAGAAGTGGCCAGAGCACGTTTTGTACTTCTGAGGACTCACATGCCTAGATTGCTCTAATTTATACTCAGACTAGCCCTGCCTTACACCAAGCAGTTCTGCAAGGCTAAGCATAAATCCAGTGCAACAGAGACTCTGGATTTAGCTACATGTAAGAAGTCTCTAATGCTAAATCATAAATTAGCCAAAAACACTGAGTGAGTTTTTACTGTTCTGTAAGATTTGAGGAAACTTAAAGCCTGGACAAAAGCAATCAGTCTTCAGAGCTGTCACCCTCTCTCCTCACCGTGACAACCAGGTGCCTTGGTCTATGCAAGCATACGAAGTCTTGTATATGTTCTTAACTGCTCCTACAGCGACCATTGAGAAATCTCATCTGTACATTAATTGCTCATTTTTCATCACAAGTGCAAAATATCTGGCTGCAGACAGCAAGGTTTCCTGACAAAAATGTGCAATTGTGTCTCTTGTGTTTGTCCAACTGTATTTCAGACACAAGCTTAACTTTCAGCACATTTTTCAACTAGCAAGAAGACGACTGAACAGGACACATGAAAAGGACACATTCAGTGGAGTCTCTGTCTTTCTCCTGTTCTTCCATAATTTTCTATGAAAATGACTCTATGGAAATGAGGAGTTTTTGCACCTTTCTTTACAACAAGTTTGGCGTAATGCCAGCCGGTACTCCCAAGCCAGGAGTAAATCCAGCTCAAGGTTCACACTGTATCATTTATTCTCTGAAGAATACTGTGCAGAATTGGAATAATGAAAACCTGGCTTCTGGTTTTCCAGATACAGATTTTTACTACCTAGTAAAATTTGGGCTTTATGACCTCTGTCAGTTTTATGCTTGTGCAGATACTGAATTTCTGAACATGTGCACTCCAGTGACTTTTCCAGTGATCAGTTGCTCCCAAGCTTTGCTCTTGAGGTGATCACCATCAGAGACGGTGCTGACCTGTGATAGGATCATCTATGCAAAACCAGAAGCTTCTTGTCAGGCCAGGTACATATTCTGTCATTTCCAGCTCTTTAATTGCAGATTCATTCATCCAAGAAGGAGCCTCTATTCCATGTTTTCATCTACCACTGATCTAAGTGTCTCACGACCCAAACCAGAACCTCTCTTACTGTGCCCAGCCCCTTCCTGACCTTTGATCACACACCAACACAAGCCAGGGTGACAGAAACTGTAGCCACATGCTCCTACATAAAAAGCTTCCCTGTTTTACCAACCCTGCTCCTTTCTGCCTGAGCCCTGCCTGATGCTCCTGAGGCCAGCCTGGGAGCTGGGAAATTTGGGATCATGCATTCACTGCTGAGAGCATTCCTGCAACTGCAGCCTCATAGAGAAGTACATCTCAACAGAGCAGCAAAAACCTTCTGTATGGATCTGTTCACCGCATGGCTCAGAGAAGTGCTTGTTACAAGCAGAGCTAACAGCTGCCATCATCATGTGCCACTTTCAGTTGGCTTTGTACCACAATTTGGGAATGTCTGTCTTAGACAATAGGCACAAATATGTGTAACAGTCACATTTAGATCTGTTCTTTTCTCTTCCTGACAATGTTCTAATTTAAGATCCTAGTTTCACTTAACCAGACATTTTTAATGGAGAGAACTTCATTCCCATATGGCACCTTCAAGGACCATGACTCCTCCAGAAATCTGTATTACACAAGCCAAACAGTGCTAACAGTTGTACTGCTAACAGGTCACATACTTGGGGTTTGTTTTTAGACTAATGTTTGTTTAAAAGTGAGGAATACATCTTGGACTGCAAATATGTTCATTCCAAAAAAACTGTGAAGAGAATAAGGAGAGTCAGATGGAAGAATTTTACCTCTACTTTGTGCTGATTACATAATTTATCAAGAAATTGTTCCACAGGCCTCCAACAGATGCTCTGCTCTTAAAGCCACGAAAAGTCATTCAGGGAGAGAGTAAAGGCCTCGGGGGTGTGGTCCACATGCTTCAGCACATATATCCTCAGCCCTGGCCTGCAGATAGCACATCTGGTCCAGGCATGGACCTGATGGTTGGCCAAAATACAGGCTTACAATAATGCTCCTTTTTTCAGCTTTAATGTAAGCCTGTTTTCTTGCCAAATTCAAATCCTGCCAAAATTTGGCCAAAGATGTTTGCTCAATTGTGCAATATCTTAAGTTTAAATCCAAAAACTCTTTGCAAAAACAATTGTATCGTGTTTTTAATGTTTACAGGCATTAACAATATTTAATCTTAAGTAGAATTTTACTGCTGACACTCCCGTGTTTTACAGTAAATTACCTTAGAGAGGGTTTTTCCGTTAGCTCTGAGTGTCACAAGTCCTGCACAGCACACCAAAGCACTGGAGCTAGAGAGACCAGAACTTGGAGGGATGGTTCCATCTAGCAGACAATTCATTCCAGTTGGGTTATTAAGACCGAAATGTTCCTAACAATGAAAAAATAAACAATCTCAGTTTCAAGTACAGACAGGCTCAGGCTTGCAATTATCTGATACTTAGAAAGAGAATCCTTCTGCTGAGTTGCTGGAAGCAAGGACCTGCTTCTGGTATCTCCAAAATAAACCAAAAGCAAAATTTTCATTCTGTTCCTTAAGAACAAAGCCAATGGTGGGGCTTCAGCCAAAGGTATGTCTGCAATTGGTGTACACATATAACTACCCCAAGCAGAACTCAGGATGGGCTGCACACCCAAGAATTCACCGAGCTTCGTGGGTGGGTTTTGCAGCAACTGGTTCTGCTTTGAGCTGCCGTGGTGACAGTGCAAAGTCCCCAGTCCTTTTATACCCTACTTTTGTCCTTTTCTCCACAGCTCTTCATTTTAGGCACCACGAAGAGCTCAAGGTCCACTTTATGCTTCACTTCCAATGCTGGCACATGGTGTTAGGGAGCCACATGACGCTGAGGGGGAACCAGGAGCCATGCAGCTGTTTTCAAAGCCAGATACTCATGTCCTGAAGCACCCACAGGACTGACACTGGGAAAACCACAATCGTACTTAAGGAACTCTGTGCTTTAGGGTCACAAAGACACACCTACCAGAGGGGATGGTCTCTGGCATGCTATTTTTTAATGAAGTTTAAAATATTCTAACATACATGATAGGTATTACAGATAATACATTTAATCCAGAAGCCATAAATCCTCATGCACATATTCTTTTAATTATTCTTTAGTTGCTTTGTCTTTTTATTTATAATCACTTTTTAATAAATTTCTCTCTGCTATTAGTTTGAAACGAACATGCAGTACTTATTAAAAAATCATTGACTGTATATGGGGGCTATATGAATAGCTAACTTCTGACGCAATTTATATGTCAATGAACTATGTTACAGTGTCAATAATCAGAAAAAATAACAGTATTTTAATAAAGAAACGTCCACCTTCAGAAGATTTCTACTACTTCTCCTGAAACAACTTCAACCATAAATATCAATGGTAGAGATCAGCAAACACAAAGAGCCTCCTTTAAAGTCTTCTGCCATCACTTCAAATTATATTTTGAATTTCCTGTTTTACAAATAAAGGAAATTCGTATCTAGACTACTATTGCTGCCCAGGCCCCTTCATGAAGAACACTAGACAGGCTTGTTCATAAACAGAAAATGCTTGAGTAACCAGAAACTGATCCACAGTTTCTGGATTGTCTTGAATGTGAATCAGGCTTGCAGACTTATCACGCAATGTTTAAATAGAAAACGTACTTCAGTTTCAAAAATGAAAATGGACTTTGCCAATTCTGCAAGAGTTCTGTCCCAAAAGGATAGCATGTTCAACTTAATATAAACAGATTATCCCACTGGACCCTCTGAGTACTTGTATTTCAGAGTTTCTTAAGTCTGTAACATTTATGCTTATTTTCTGCCAGTACTAGAGTCTGCAAACCTGCTTTGCAAATTAACCTTCAAGTATGAAAGCTTGTCCTTAGGAAACAAATCTCAGTAGCAGACTGAAAAATAAATAAGTCAATTGGTCATGCAAGCCTTAATATAAGAAAGGATATATTGTAAAGAAACCTAATCTATATCTCTACAGTCAGTGCAATTTAAATGCCTGTGTTAGTGAGCAATACAAAATTAAAAATACTCATGTTACTGCACGCATAAGTAATTTATTTGGATCTATGTATAGAAGAAGGGGGCTGTTTAGGAGGACCTGTGAATTGTAATAAAGTGATTTGTGCCACTGATTGTTCTGAATATTGTATTTTGAAGACTCCAGTGACAGGTTTGAGGTAGATTATTCAGCAGTCTGCAGTCCTTAGCTATTGGATCATCCTGTGGGGTGACCTAGATGGCCTATCCTGAGGCAAACTTCACATGCTTTAAAAAGCACATTTACCCATAATTTGGGCTGGCTGTTCCTGCCCTGCCATCACTGTTTATCCCACCTGCCCTTCCAGAAATATCATTAGATCATTGAGCAGAGAAGTCACCCTTTTTTTTTTTTTCTTTCCCCTCAAAGGGCCATGAATTCTGTGAATTCTGTGCCTCACCTGCACACAGCAGGTGAGATTTGCAGGAGCCTCAATGGTGAGTTAAGGGCACCTCCCAGGGCAGCACTGACAACCAGCTCTTGGCTTTCACAACAACTGGGTCATCAGGTCAGTCTGGAGAGGGAGATAAACCTGGAGTGGGCAGACAGGAAAAGGTCTGTTTTGTGTGTCTGTGTGTCTGTGCTCCTGCCTTTACCATAAGTGTGCCCCTTCCTGCATTGCTGCACTTTTAACTCGGGACATTCTGAAAATCCCATTCAAATTCCAAACCCTGAAAACCAGGATGAGTAATGGCTCTTAATGGATTATTTCTTCTGTATGCTGTTTACTTGGCTTTTGCATTTTCTTTTGCCTACTGCATGAGTCAGCTTCACTCAGCTGTTGTGCACAAATTATAGGTTTTAAGCTTTAATGGAAGTCCACGTTTTTTAAATGCTTCCATAGAAAGAAAAGGGCTAAGATATGATCTTCATGTCCTGAAAGAAAAACCTCCAAATCTTTTTCAAAGAAGATTTTAATTAAATAATTCCATTGGAACGCATTCCTTTTGATTTCAAAATACAGAAATGTCACCCTGATAATGTTTGATCACAACCTTCCTAAGCAATTATTTGCTACTGTAATTTGTTTTATAGAGATGAAAATAGTGCTCTGCAAATATTTTAAAGCAAACCCACTCATATCTACTCTTCAAGTGTTAAAATAAAAATACTTAACTGTATGTTTAAAAAAAAAAGCTATGGAATGCAGGGAAACATTTTGAGGGTAAATAGGTAATCTTGTTGTATTTTACTTCTACATTAATTTCATAAATTAAATGGATTTGGCTTACCTGAATACCCTTCAGTCCACACAGGAAGTAGTTATGCCACTGAGGTTTGGTTTTGTTAATCTGAATGTTATTAACACTAGTACTGAAATCCCTGCAAAAACAGAAAAACCTTGAGGCTTTTATTTGTATTAAATTTAGTTTGGAAAAACGTGGCTTGTTACTGCCACCTGCCGATGGGCAAGGCTGGTTTGCTGGTTTTCAGTGCAATGCTTTCTGCCTTGGTTTTTTGTTTGATCTTTTTACGTATCTTCTTTATTAATCATTTCTATATGTTTTTTTTTTAGATGAAAGCATAAGAATTCTTGATTAAGTATAAAAAGTATATTAAATAAATCCAGAAATTAAGCTGCCTTTGACATCCTTAATTCAGGCAGGATGCCTTCCATCATGTATGTCTATGCTATCATGATTTCTTAAAAGTGAAAATTTAAATAATCATATCTGTCAAACCTTGACTAGAGACAGATAAACTTCAGGCTCTCTGGTAATTCCTTCTCAGGATTTCACCTTCGTTACCTTTGCTCTGAATGGCACTTCACTAGAACAGGCCTAATGCTGCAGAATTATATTATGTATGTTACAAGACAAAAAATATTTAGTTTAAATATTTTATCTGTTTCCTCCAGGATAATTCCTACTCCACCTTTCTTTCAAAATAATAAAAATAGTGAGCTTGAATGTTCCTAAAGAACAGCTAGGTGCTGTCAGAATGGGAATGGGTGACATGCAGAGACCTCAGAGAGGCGTGTCAGTCCCCAAGGTGTGCAAGTTGTTTGGCAGTCTGTACCCTTGAACAGCCAGGAACTTCATCTGCTTGATGTCATGACAGCAGGTGCCCAATACAGAAACAGCAAAGGCACTGAGAACATCAAGAAATCAAATTAAAAATATTCAGAAGTTCCAGACCAAGATGTGCTCTACCAGGCAAGCTCTGCTAAAGAATTTGAACAGAGGCAGCTGAATTCCTGGAAATATTTAACAAGAATAAAACCAGTTTCAAGAAATAATACTTCAGGGGACAGTCTGCACCTCCTAAGAGGATGGAATTTTTCCTTGTTACACTGGTCCCAGTAAACTACATAGATTATTGGTTTCCTGGATTTATTTTAATCCAAAAGGACATCACTAATTAATACTTCTAATGGATGCCAGTGAAAAGATGTTTTTATCTGTTACCTATGGAGAAAAAGTTATACAAATATAAAACATCTTTACTATGACACAATTGTCTTCAAGCAATGTCTGAAAAGCTCACTTCATTCTTGTGCACTTAAAGGCTGCAGTTGTTGTGTCATGCACCCCCCAAAGCAACAAGCAGTGTTGCAGTGGCCCCACAATTCATCAGCTCTATTGCTTGCACCACTGTAGTGAACTCCCCTTGTACTCCCAGCCTCCAACCTATTCCCAGCTCCATGGCACATGACAGATCTTGCACTTTGTGTATCAACTTAGAATTCCCATTCTGCCAGTTATACATTCAAGTTCAACCTTAATTACAGTGCAAACCCATCAGATTGGTGAACAGTTTAATGTGCAAGCTCCTATCTTAGTGCCACAAGCAGGATTTTATCAACAATGCAGCAGCAAAGAATTGCACACAGCTAGTGTCAGAAATTACTAGGTTCTGTAGAGGAAGACAAAAGATATGAAAGGGAGTATTGAGATTAGAGTACTAGGAAAGTTTGGGAATGGCTGTACATTCTTCCAATTTGAGATTCATGTGTATTTAGAATGATCTCCAAGAGAATAAAACATCAACTTGCTTATGGTTCTTGAGTAAAATAAACCTTCCCCGAGGTATTTGTAAAATAGAAAATACTTGTCATAAGTAATGAAGATTTTAAAATTCTGTGTTTGTTTATGCTTGCTTCCTACAATAATCCTAAATTATTGTTGTAAAAAAAAAAAGGCTGGTGGAAAGCAATGTGTGAAAGAGATTAAGAGAAAAGGAATCTCAAGTCCTCTTTGCCTCAAAGAAGAGTTCTAAAATATTTTATGTTCATAATTCTTTTACCGTCTCAGAGTAAAATTTCAATGAACAAGAAGACATATTATGACTGTATTTGCTGGTTCTCAAGAGAAATTAAAGTAATGACTTCTTAAAATGCATTTTGCTCTTTTTTTGCAATCTTCTCATGTAGAAAATGAAAGAAAAAAATGGCTTTGATTTTGGCAGGTTTTATATGGACATAATTCACACAAACAAAGAATGTGGGACTGTCAAAATCCCCAGAATCCCTAAGTCTATTTCTTGTTATCACATTCAGTTTTTTATAAAAGACAGTTTCTAAATATCCAAGCTTTATCTTAAATCAGTAAATCTTCAGGCTTGCCTTTGAACCTCCTACTGAAAATTAGGCAGTTTAATATAAGAACTTTATAACAAAATAAAATAGAAGATTGGGAAAAACATACCCATAAAATAAAACTACTCTGATATTGTCTGTTCCAGCCCTTCTGTTTTAAAGAATGCTAGGGAAAGAATGCCACTTCTCCATAACCAGACATAAAAACTTCAAATTTTCTGTATAATTAGACAAGACGGAATTTTTAAGTAAAGTGACTGAGGTGATTTTTATTGCTTGAATAGTAAATAATCCGTATTTTTGGGAGATCAGTTTGGTTCTTTCTTACAGAACCTTATTGTCTTGTCAATCTGTTAGTTTATCTGAGTCTTCTGTACAAGTACCCTGATTTAAAAACAAATAAACAAACAAAACAAACAAAACTTTCAGGTTTTGTTGTGAGATGGAAACTGATTGGTAATTACCATCCTCTGGTACTTCTGAAGGCATTTTGAGAAGTATAATGTCAGATATTCTCTCTACACATACTTCTCAATTACAAAGGTGTTTTGTGAAAGGGAGGTATCAGGAACTTCAAACGAATGTAAGTTTTGAATATCATTTTAGTCCCAATACCATAAAAGGCATCAGGTCAGTTGAGATAATTTATGATAAAAAAAAATTGGTGTTTTTTCTAGCAACCTGTTCTCTGTCCTATTTCGACTAAAAGTTAACATGAACTATCAGGGTGGAAGAGTGCCACAGAACTGTTCCACAGTTTACCAGTTCACAAAATAAGAATAAAACAGGAAATAGTCATTCTACAGAGGATTCTGGTTAGTACTTGTTCACCAAATGCCTATAGATATGCATTCACCACAGGCATAAATCTACCAGTGTAACAGGCTGGGAAAAAAAGACATACTGTCATCAGTTTTGTTATGTGGTGTAACATTCAAAGTGTTGAAAAATATTTCTTTGTTATGAAATTATGGGCATGTTTTAGCTTTGTTTTTAAGCAAGAGTGTCTCAACAAAACTAAGATGCTTAATGCTGTGTTCTGAGACCTTTTCTTGGTTTATGGCTTAAAAATCACATGGCTATGATTTCAAACTGAAACGAAGGCAGATGTAAAAATATAGTGTCAGTGTGTGCAATTTAAATTCAAAGGCTATAATTCTACATTTGGTGCAACTGTCCTGAGAAGGCCATTTCAATTGCAGTATAATGTAGCAAAGCTTGAAGATCGAGTGAAAATGTTTACCTTTTTATTACTGCTTTATTTAGTGTTCATTACAACAACTTTTCCTAATCAAAACTATTGTAATTCTGAAGCCATTGTAATTCTGAAGCCATTGTCTCTTGCAGAATGGTTTTGCAACACAGCTTAAGCCCTGGTAGGAGACTGCTGTTGAAGAAAGGGAAAGGTCCCATGCACACCTTCCATTTCCCTTCCCTGTTCACCACTGCTTGTTCCCACTGTTTACCCCAAGTCAGCTTTAGTGCTGAGCGCATGGCAATTCACCAAAATGAAAGAAAATTATCCAAGCAAAAAACGGGGGAATAGTGCACTTTACCTTAAGATCAAACAAGTACTCTACACCTGCTAAAAGGCAGAGGCTGAGTTGATCGTAGAAGCAGCTACAGGGAGACTAGGGGTAAAAGAAGCCAAGCCATTGCCTTTTGGCAGTGGTAAACTCTTAATTCAGCCCAGCTATAATGTGAAAACATATTCCACAAAGTGAAAAATCTCTTAGTATTTATACTTAGCATGGAAGTACAAATTCCTTTCAACTATCTTAGTCACAGGCAGCAGTTCACAACATGTTTATAACAAACCAAGCTTTAAGCAGGAATATGTGCTCAAGTATTTCCCACTTTTGACAGTATGTTCCTGTCCCTGTGCTGCCACACACTGTGCTTTCAGGAACTAATTTACCAATTAAAGCAATGGCTCAATAAAAATGGCTTAAACTAAGCTTTTGCTGATTCTGATTTTTGCAAAATGTCCACAAAAGCTCATGTGGATGAGTGACCTGATCTGAACTGCCATGCAACTATGCAAATATCAGTCTATTACAGAGGCAGAAAAACGTCCCTGAAGTTGGAAAGAGTGGCAGGATTATTTCCCTATGTTCAGCACTTGTGAGACCATAGCTGGAATATTGCATCCAGTTTTGGGGTTTCCCAATACATGAAAGACATTGGCAGGGAGTTCAGCAGAAGGCCAACAAGATTATTTACAAGGGATCTTCAAAGGTCTTTTCCAGCCTAAATTGGTCTATAATTCTGTGAACAACAGCTGTGAAGGAAGTGGAAGCGAGGGAATACAGATTTTTTGAGCCAGGATTGTTGCTAAAGCTGTTGTGTTGTGAAAACACAGCCCCAGGTTCTCCAGAGCAGGGGAGTGTTACCTTACTTTTACAGTAATCAATTACAAAACATTTCACTCCCTTTTCCAGGAGAAACTGAGCTGCTACCAATTATGGGGATTATATCGAGCAAGATGAGATAAAAGAATGGAAGACAGAATTGCACTTTTAGAAGGATTGAAAAATCAGAGGCTTTACAGCGTAATATGAACAAACAGGTGGGAGACAGCAGCTGCAAAGCTATTGCTCGAAACTAATACACATTGCAGGGAGTCAGTCTGTGGGATTCCACCTGCTGATATAAACTGTTTTACACAATCAGACTCTATTGCAATGGAAGTCTGTCAGATCTCTGAAAAGGTAAACTGTATTGCAATGCATGAAGAGGTTTATAAAAATTAATAAATAAACAAAATAATTACATACAAGTACGAAGAATTTGTATTTGCCAGTTGTAAAACTTGAGTTTGTACAGGTTCTACTGCAATCAGGATATCTTGTTCTATAGCCATTGGGAGCACAGCATAACCACAGTAGTCTATGTGTTCTCCTAGCAAAGAAACAAAGAAAACACTTTGCAGTAATTCTTTCTAGAATAGCAAATTTCTAGTAACAGGGCTTCTACAGGGCTTCAGTGTTGTTCACTGGATGAGACAATTTCTTACTGTAGTTTCAACTCTTATTACCTAAAGTTTGGGGTATTTCCTCCATTTTGTATTACTTCACAAAAAGATTTTCTTTCTTTAGTGATATTTATCTATTGCACATGTTTATAAATGTTCATGTTTTAACGCTGGGTTACAAAAATTTTTTAAAAACCCCACCATGCAGATTATTGTCCAAGAATGAGAACAGCCATGTACATACAATTTCTGCACCTTTTTCCAAGAAGATACTACACTTAAATCATCATTAATACAGCTGCATACAACACATACAGTAATAATCAAATAGAAAATATATGTAGTAAATACCTTCTCCCTTGGGAATAATTCCCAATTACCATATGCTGTCTATTTAGTCTATATGAGATGTTCACACAACACTGAGATAAAAATTAACATTAACTGCACAATAAACAAACTGACTTTTACAGCTCTGTTTTTCAGGATCCTTTTACTACATCTTCAAATGCGTAGGATGATTTTATGAACATATGCAAGAAACTCGGCTCCAGGGAGAACACAGTCCTAACATGGACAGAGAAATCTCAAAAATAAGGCTGCTACGGAAATAAAAGTAAGTCCTAAACACAAAATAATTGTGACTCTCCAGTCTGCCGGTGAATCACACCCACTGTTTTAAGTTCCATGAACACATCTCTATGGAGGAGTAAAAAAGAGATGATGGTAGAATAATTTCATGCTTTATCCTGTGCATTACTGTGGGGCTGGTTAACTTTAGTTAGTAACCTTAGTTTAGTAACTTTTAGTTACTTTAGTAACTTTAATTAATTTTAAAAAACCATAAGCTGGCAAGTTATTTCAATTTTCAAAACCATCGCTACTGTCTATAAATTTTTTCTCCAAAACTGATAGCCACGTAGAGTTGTTTATAATAAGATACAGTAAAATCTACTAAATTATATATGATTTTCCATTTATCACTAGAAACTTCTCTGAAAAAAATAAAATTAAGACCAGCATTTTCATTCTGTGTTTTAAACTACAAGACTACCATGAAGACAGATGAAGTAAAATAACATAAGGTTAAGTTTTTCTTTTACCTATTAAGTTGACTCGTCCTGGTGCACGAGCATAAAACTTGGGAGCTGATCCAAACTTTGATATAAACATCTCCTTCAGTTTCTGCAATCTGAAAGGCAGGTTAGAAACATTTAGAAGGACTACATTTGCATAAAAGACAGGAAGTTTCAATGCTTTTTGAAGCAAATTCAATTCAGCTTCCTGAAGTATGTGTAGTTTTCTCTGCTACATCATGAGTGCCATTAAGCTGCTTATTTCTGCTCTTCACATAACGTTGATGACTCTACTTAGATCTTGATTTTTATCAGTTTTCATATTTGACACTACCCCATCTTTGTATAAATACGTGCACAGAGAACTAAAATTCCAAACATCAGATTATCCCCAGTATTTACTCCACAGGATTCCAGCAGAAGTACTTCAGGTTTTCCATTCTGAGGTGCCTGACATGCTACTGAAAGTTCAACGCAAATAAACTTAGTCATACTGCTTTATTTCCTGCAACTGTAAAGGCACCAACCTTCTGCCTGATTGCAAAGTTGGAATACTTTAGTGTGTCATGCAGAACAGTAGGAAAACGAGGGCTGAGAACAGATGAAACCATTATCTTAGTGAAGCATAGGAAACTTGATAGTAACTCATTTTGAAACTACCATAAAGCAAAATTTTAGTCTACTGACAATAATCCAATAACAAGAACCCTGATAAGGTTTCTACATTTAATCTAAATCTAGAACTGGAAGCCTAGTTAATGCAAAGTGGAAGTAAGAAGACTGCAATGAGAAACAGATGTTAGAAAATTCCACAATTATTTAGTTTGTACATCTTTGTAAAGGCTGTGTTACTGTTCAGCTACATATATTCAAATGCTTTGTAAGATTTTTATAAATGGAAAGCTACAAAATATGATTATATAATTTGTTGTGATATTTTTTAAAAGATCTTTCAGTACCTTTCTATCTTTATGAACAGTTACAAAGCTGTACTAGGTCTGCGATTTCCCCTTCTTATCATCTCCCCTAGTATTGACTGGTATATCACTCTTCCAACTAGCAAAAGCAACTTCTGCCATTTCATTGTTCAATCCCTCCTCTAGATCACATTAATAATATTATAGTCCACAGGGGAATCTGTTGGCAGAATTCTAGGTGTTAACTTTATTCCTTTTTGTGTCAGTATTTAGAATGCTGCTTTGTTTCACACATATTTTTATAGTAGTGTTGGTACCAAGAGACAACAAACAAAGCAGTCATGAGGGCATGTTTATCTAAGTGCTGATTGATCTCTTTTTTTAATGTGGGTTTTACAAGCAGGCCTGATGAAAGGCTATTTACAGTCTTTGGCCTTGATGTTGCAACACGCACACTGAATTACAAGCACCTACATCAAGAAGAAAATTGTCAGAAGCCTTAAGGCAAAGGCACTCCTCACAGCTTCACACTTCCAAGTCTGGAAATGCTGGACTCGTCGTTTCTGTGGGATTTACGGCGCAATCGTATGCAAGTAACCAGCGTTTTAAGAAGTGCTCCTTCTGCGGTGCTAACGCAATTAAAAAGGTTCGTTTGTGTGCGTTTTAATTCCACACACTGAGCGCAACTCCCTGGGCAAGGAGCGGGCGCTGGCACGTGCCGCAGCCATTCCAAGGACGGGCCAGGCCAGCGCTGCTCCAGGGCCTTTTACAGCAAAAAGGAGAGAATAGTCAGTATTCCCCAAAAACTCCGGGGGGAAAATGATGCAGGCGAAATGATGAATGAAGAAACTAATGAATGAATGAAGGATACCTCCTGCTGCCCCTGCGTCACCCTGCGAGGGGCGTCAGGGCGGGCCGGGCTGCTGTGGGTGGGAGAAGGGGCCGGAGCCCGGCGCGCCGCGGGCAGCGAAAGCTTCCCGAGAAGTCTTTGGTCGTGCCAGGGAAAAACCGCGACGCTACGAGCCCCCACCTCCTCGAACCTCAGCCCGGGGAACGAGGATGGGCTTAGCCCCCCGTCCTCCCACCTCCCCCGGCCGCCCGCAGACCGCCCACCCGCCCCGGGATAAGCGGCGGCGGGGCCGGTGAGCGACCCACCCACCTGGGCTGCTCCACCAGCTGCACCGGGAGGGCGCTGGGGCCGTCCCTCGCCATGGCGGTTCCACCGTGGCTCCGCGTCAGGCGGCTCCGGCGGGACCGCGGTCACGGGGCAAGCGAACGCCGCGTCCTTCCGGGCGGCCCCGTCCCGCCCCGCCGGCGGAGCTCGGCCCCGGGCACCCCGCGGCCCGCTCGGCCCCGGGGCCGCCACAGCCCAGGTGGGACGGGGAAGCTGCTGCGACGTGCCAAAGAAATGTTTGGGGTTTTCCGGTGTTCCTACCGATGCTCCTGCAAAATGCACGTGCAGTGAAAATAATAAATGGACAGTTGCATCCGTCATGGCCTGGAGGGATGGGTATCTCTGGCCCCATGTTTTTCTGGTATGTAGTTCCTCCAGCTCCCCTCCCAATATGCAGCCTGGTGGCTCCTGTTACCCTGAGATAAATGGCTGCAGATACTAGCAAGGAACTGAGCATTTCAAGTGTTCACAGGCTCACTCACTCAGTGTTTTGGTGCGTATCTTCGTCCACTTTGGTATCTATCTTATTGTCTCTCATCCCATTCAGGGAGCTTTAAGTATTCAGACTGAAGGAAGCACAGTAACAAATTTCATTGTGGGTTTTCTGAGGTAAAACATTTATTTCCCCATTAGTATAGTTGCAGAATACAAGCACAGCTTTTAAAAGACTTGGCAGTAGCTGTAGGGGGAAAAAAAAAGCAAAACAAAAACCCAGTGTCAGAAACTGTAACAATATAAAATGACCAACAACAGGAAAACCTGGAGACCAGTAAATATTGCAGATGCATCTGGGTGCCTGTGACAACCCCAGGCCTTGTGGAGATGGGGAGCCAGAGCTGGTTTGTTCGGGGGTTTGCCTCACTCAGTTGAAGGCAGCAGCAGAAATTGGCATGTAAAAATCTTTAGAAAGCCATTGGCTTGCAAGGTCTGTGGATTTAAAGAGTTCAGGCCTTTAAAACTGCTGCTCTGGTATTATTTACTTATGGTGAAGTCAGCCCAGGTAAACTGTACAGCAGCACTGAGTAAAGCAAAATGGAGCTGAGCAGTGATGCCGCTCACAGCAACAGGCCGAGCTTTCACAGAATGGGTCAGGTTGGAAGGGACCACTGTGGGTCATCTGGTCCAACCCCCCTACTCAGGCAGGGTAATCCCAGAGCACACGGACCAGGATTGTGTTCAGATGGTTCTGGAGTATCTCCAGTGAGGGAACGTCCACAACCTCTCTGGGTGATCTGTTCCAGTACGCAGTCGCTTGTACAGTAAAGAAGTTCTTGCTCATGTTCAGGTTGACCTTTCTGTGCATCAGTTTCTGCCCACTGCTCCTTGTTCTATTGGATGGCACCACAAAGAAGAGCCCGATCCCATCCTCTTGACACCCACACTACACAGGAGCCCCTCTCAGCTGCCTCTTCTTGAGGCTGAACAGGCCCGGCTCCCTTAGCCCTTCCTCATGAGAGATATTTCCACTCTTAGCCAACTTATTAGCTCTCTACTGGACCTGCTCTAGGAGTTCCGTATCTCTTTTGTACTGTAAAACTCGTAACTGCACACAGTACTCCAAGTGCGGCCTCATCAGGGCTGAGCAGAGCGGCAGGATCACTTCCCTCGACCTTCCAGAGACGCGCCAGTCACCAGTCTCGCAGCCTCCGTGGGGGATCCGGGCTGGCAGCGCCCACGCCGGACACACAGCAGGCGGCCCCGGCGCCAGCACGGCGCGCTCCGGGCGGCGGCAGCGGCGGCCCGGGAGGTTCCGGCGTGCAGTGCCCAGGCCCCGCCCGGCCGCCGTTGCCAAGGGCCGGTCGCTACCAGGGGGAGGGAGCCGGCGACGGGGCGGCGCGGATTGGGCTCCGAGCGCCCCGGGCCGGGGGAGGGAGAGGCGCGGGCGGCAGCGGGTTCCGGGCGGAGCGGAGCCACATTGGGCAGCGCCGCGCGGGGTTGTGGGAGAAGGGGCCGTCCCCGCCGCCGCCCCCCGCCCGTCCTCCGGCCAAGATGTCTGACATGGAGGATGATTTCATGTGCGATGATGAGGAGGACTACGATCTGGTAGGGTGCGGGGTGGTGCGGGGGCTCAGCGGTACAGCCGGGGGTGCCGCCGGCGCGGTGCCGCTTCGGGCCGCTGCTGGTGCGGCGCGCCTGCCGCAGCAGCCGCCCCGCCGGGTGCTGCCCCGGCAGGGAGCGCGGGCATCCAGGATGAGTTTCTCTCCCGGGGACGAGGACGCGGGCAGGGGCTGCGAGGGGCGGCTGCTGTTGTCGGAGCAGCCGCTCGGCCGGCTCTCCGCCGAGGAGCAGGCCAGCTCCGGGCCGGGCAGGTGGATAGGCCCGGGCTGGTGCCCCGGCCCCGGCTGGCTCCTGTGTGCCCCGCAGGGCTCACGCTGAGGGGAGGGCTCCGGAGCGTTGCCTCCTTCCCTCTCTCCTCCTGCCCCGGCCCAAGTGTCGGGCACGAAGTGAAGTGATAAAGTTGCCCGCCCTTCTCCCCACCCGCGACTGCGAGAGGCCCTTGGGGGCAGATACTGTTCATGTGCTTGTGAGAGCAACAAACTGAGGAAAAAGTAGGGGGAAGAGAAAGGGGAGTGAGGAGAAATGGCCTCACGGCCCGATTCTGATCCAACGCGCTGGAAGGTGCACTTATTTCTAACTTCTTGTCTTTATAGTCTTTGAAACCTTTCTACTACTCTCTTATTGTTTTTAATTGTAATGTTTGGGGTTTTTCGTGTTACACTTAGTTAAATGTTAACATCGGGTTTTATCATAAGTTTTTAAAGTTAAAAAATTGCTGCTTGTCTGATTAATTATAATTATATTGCCCTTATGTTATATTGGAGCTTGAGGTTTGCTTGTTTGTTTTTTTTTGTTTGGTTTTTTCCCCGACCTTTGATTGGGTTTTTAGAATTAGAGGCTTCTTTTTGAAAAAGCTTTATATAGCTATGTAGAAGCTTGAGAGTCTGTTTCATTCATTTCAGCTAAACCTGCAGTTTCACTGAAAAACTCCAGATACTTGCTTCTGGAAGACTTGCTTTTTGACACATTATTTGGTAGTCATTGCTACTTATGAATTCACTTAAAACGTTTACCTGATTTTATCCTGAGTAGTTTCTGGGCAGTTTTTGTTAGGAACTGCTTAGAATGGTTGGATGACATTAGATATAGAATAAAAGCATCTGCTTTTGGTTTTGAGAGTTTTTTCCGTTCAGGTAAGAGTGCTTGTTTGACAAGCACTGTCATCAAAACCCTATGAGCTGCTCGTGTCGTTGTTCCAAAAACTGTTTGTGTTCCCCTTTCAGTCTATGAATGAATTCACATACTATAGAGACAGGGTTACTGAAGGAAATACACAGAGACCATTAAGAACATTTTTTTCCAATATTAATTTCCATTCATTTTTTTTATTCATTTAACACTGAAATTTTCATCCTGATTCAAAATACTGTGGTGCTTTTTCTCCATGCAATACAATCAGAGGAATATTAAACACAGCAGAATTCATGTTCCATATGAATTGGGCATGTAGAGAAACCATTGGAATTACATTTTTCAGTCTACACAGATAAGAATAAAAGTGCAGCTCAAACTTACACTTCTTTATGTCAGTTTTCTCTGAGAAAAATTGGTCTAATGCTTTTCCCCGTGTTTCTTCTGAAGTACTTTTATTCTCATTGGAAAAACCTTCCTGAAACACCTTGCTTGTGGCAGATTTCTGCTTCTGACTGTAGTTACTTTTACTGGACATTTTCATTCTTGTTAATTACCCTTAGCTCAGACCTTTCAAAAATTTTAAAATACTACTTGTAATAATTAGGAGCACATTCGTTTTTTTCTTTCCAGTATGTAACTCCCGTGTATAGCATCAACTAATACCCAAGCTTCAAATTTTTAAAATTTAATTTCAGTTCATACTTGTTGGGGGAAAAAACCCAAGAATTGAAGAGTAATAATATTCCAACTAGATTAGTTTCAACATTATGAGACTAACAAACCATGATTGACTGTTGTTCTCAAAAATGCTTGAGACTCTAAATGTAGTGTTCCACAGAACTGTTTCAGAAAAAAAAGTTAAGGGCCCTGAAGATAGGGCCTGATTTCTTCCTTTCGTGTGGATATCTAGTTAGGTTAAGAGAAGACTGTAAGGGGATTGTTGATTCTCAAGTTGAGAATAACGGCTGCTGCAAGAGGCTTTGCAACAAAAGAATGAGTGCACAACATAATACTCGTATCAGTAGAGAATTGAAAGTAAAAGAGCACATGTGAGTGCTGTGAATACTTTTTTAAAGAACTGGAGGAGAGGCAGTGATTATGGAAACAGTCAATGAAAGAAGTAGCTATTTTGTCAAAATATGGTGAAACTAGGTTCAGGTCTCCCAGGGTAGCTGCCATTGTAACAATAGCAGTGAAGACTCCCCAAAAAATTAATTTTGTCAGGTTTTATTAGAAGTGATTATGGCTGTTCCTCTTTAATGTGCACTTGACCTGCTGATTATGTAGAGCCAGTCAGTTAAATTTCCTTAAGTATGCAAATGTTTCACACTTGAACTGAAATGTGAACAGATATTCAAAGGCCCAGATCTTTCCCAGCTTCATCATGGAATTTTATATAATTAGAGTAATTACTACACTGTTAAACAATTGAAGACTATCCAGGTTGTACTGGATTGTTTCTGTTTAGTTTTTCAGTGGGTAAAAAGTCAAAGTTTTGCATGTGAATGACCTCAGCCACTCCTACAGAACTTGAGTTTATTCACTAGAGTCTTGATATCAGGAAGAAATTCCATTTATATTTGTGGGTGGGTGAACCTAGATTCACAATTTGCTAGTAATGTGCTGTGACAGCTTTGATTATAACATGAATTATTCCACTTTATGCGTCAATGAACACAATAATGTTTACTGGTCGTTATGAAAGCCACTCAATTTTAATTTCTAGTTTGGTGCTGCTAGGTGCCTTACATTATTTCAGTACAAGTTCTTTTTACTAGATCCAGCTTGAGGCTGGAGAAGGACAAAGAGGAAAGGACCACTGTAAATTCCATTGTTGTTTTCTGTCTAGGACAAAAGACTATTTTTAGAATTGACTTGGAGGCTAAACTCAGCCTTCCTCCAGAAATTGATTCTTCCAGGCACAATGACAACACATTGACAGTTGTTGTAGTACATCTACTGGATTTTCTTGTTTTGTTTTAAATAAATAAGGAACCTGTGGTGTTCTTCATGAGTCATCTTAGTGTGTTCTGAAATTCAACTTTAAAATTAATCTGAGGAAAGGTTGGACAAATCTATTTGCCGATGAGCAACTGGTCTTTTTACCTTCTGGAGTTGTATTGTTTCAGTGACTTGTAGAAGATCTGTAACAATTCCAATGAACAGCCATCAGTTTGCACCCTGGTGAGATGGCTGCAGGTTCATGAGCATTGGCATGGCTCAAATATAGGAAGCATCCCTCTAGATTACTGAGGATTTCCCGTTTCAGGATGTGATGACATTAGGAAATAGGCAGTCTTACTACTTGTTTCAACCTACATGAGTTGGCTTGTTCTTTCTTTCCAACTAGTGAAATACAGTCCATTGCAAAAGGAATTTCTGTATGTTACCAAATTTGATAAGCAATTTCATCAGTACACAGAGACATTATTCTGTCTTTTATTGCTGGATTTTAATAGATAAAGTTGAAATTTCGTGTTCCCAATTGCTCATATTTCACTATTATCATAATTTTATGAAAATACATATGTATGTTGCAAACAAGAATGTGGTAATGCTGCAAAAACAAGTGTTCAGTTCTAGGAAAGTACCAAATCAAGCAGATCCACTTGGCCCTCTTCTGTTTCTTAGTTAGGTTTAATTACAGTAGTATGTGATTTGAAAAAACTGTGTTTCAGAGAGAACATAGGATGTACTGTTCTCTGAATTAATTATTGTTTCATATTTTATATGGATTCAGCATGCGTTGTGATATTTTTAATGCATTCTCTTCAGACTTATCTTCAAACACAGAATTAATATATTTGAGGCTTATTTTGCTCATTACCATAATGTCTCAAAAGGAACTATTGAGGCAAAAAGCGTGGGAATAATTAGTCAGTAAATTCTTTCGATCTAAACATTGACAGGTGTTGGTGAGTTCTGGTTTTTGTTGCCTTCTTTTGCCAGTTATTTAGGGCTGTGTTCAGAACGGTGCTCTCCAGGATGTGATATGCAGTTGGGTGTTGAACAGACGTAAATTAGATCTAAGTTATGCTGAAAATTGGACTTTCAGAAAAGCATGCACATAACTACAGGAGAGCTGCACAACAGAAGTAGAAGGAATAGGCACGTTTTTGCTGTACTCTTTACATGTTGTAATACCAGTTTTTTCTTTCTTTTCTTTCCTTTCCTGTCTCGTTTCTGTGCATCTTCCAACCTAAAAAAAAATAAAACAAAGGCAGAGCACTGTCTTTCATGGAACTCTTCTGACGCCATTGCAAATTGCTGGTTTCACAGGCTTCTATTCCTGGTGTGAGCCCTGGTGTGAGCCAAGCAGGCACTGGATGACTTGCAGAGTTAGTGTGTAGCAGCAGAAGAGAGAGACCTGGAATGTGGAAAAGAAACCGGGACTCCCAGTGCATGGCTGAGCAGTTGCAGGCTTTTTACACAAATTGCACTCTTGTTCTTACTCTCAGGGTTTGCCTCTGTTCTTTTCCTCTTTGCTCTTTTGCATTCCAGTCTGATTGCTTTCTTTATATTCATGTGCCTGGATACCAACTGGCAAATGCACATAGAACCTGGTAGTTGCTGCTTGTCCTGGTGCCTGCAGGTCAGGAAGAGCAAATGCAAAGAAAGTAATGCTTAGTAGATCTCCTAAATGCCATGGTTATGAAATAAAGTTAGCTGAAGTAAAATCAAATTTGTACCAGACTTCTTCTCAGAAACAATTGCACTTCATAAAAAAATTAATTGTTTGAGTCAGCCAAATGGTTGAAATAAGTTTTTACAGAAATAGAACTCTTTGTATAGTATTTTTTTCTGGAAAGTTGCCCCTATATAGCTACTTCCCCCGACTCCTTTTTAAAAAAAAAAATGTTTGCAAAGTAGGAATTCAGTTCCTGTAGTGGTGGTGAATGATAAACAGGGGAGCACAAGTTTAGGTAGTCACTCCAGCTTTGATGTAGAATTTAGGAAAGTGCTTCAGGCAAGAGAGGAGACAAGAAAATTGGTAACAACAGTAGTTCTCACAAAATACTTGTATCTTTGTTTCTGTTCATGTAGAACTTTACCAGGTCAGTGTACCACTCTAGTAGATAGAATGCCACACATCTACTTCTAAATGTCACTGATACACTGTTATAATCTCCTGTCCCTGTCCCTCGCTCTGCCCCTGAGCACAGGGGCTGAGCTTCAGGTCCTGTGATCTCTGGAGGCCACATTGGCAAAGCTCCTGCCACAGTTCTCAGAAAGCAGCAAGGAGCAAACAGCACAAACCAGTGGCCTGCTGCAGGGATGGGAAATGGGAAAGGGCAGGCTGGGAGCAGCCAGGGACGGGGAGGAGCCAGGAGTGCTGGGTGCTCCTAACGTGCCTTTGCTGCTGGACGAACTGCAGATGGATCCCTGCACTAAAAAGGATGACTAAAGCTGTCTCGGGTGGATTGACTTCTGTGTATGCTCATTTTAGAAGCTGAGACTCAGTGTTTTAAAGCTGTTTACTAGATAAAATTTTTTGAAAATTTAATATGTAACATAATAAAGACTTCTTAGTTAAATTGGTTTCTTGATACTAATTTAACTTTTATTAAAACTATTTGAAAGAATGATGTTCCACGCAGAGTAAACTCCATCAGAGGTTTTATCTCTGTTACAATTGAGCTAGTGTAGTAATTTCTCTTCCTCCAAAAAGCAGTAGGATGGCTTAGGATTAAATATAACTGACTACATTTAGAACATGCAGATTTTCAACATAGCAATGCTTAAATAATATCCTAACTTATTTAACTGCATTTTTTCAAACTCTATCAGGGCTTTATAACTTCTTGAGTAATGATAAAAACCCCATATGTTTGTTATGATGATCTTCTGAGGAAGAAAGAATTCAGTGGGTTTCGAAGAGCAATGGGTTTGTATGTACTCAGACTGCTCTTTTTTTCATTTATACTTATAATGTTGATGTCCATTTGAAAAATATCACCAGGACCTTAGTTTTAAAAATTCCTAGGCCTTTTATTTTTTTTACATCAGCTAGAGATAAATAGTATCATCCATCTGCTTTTATATCTCTGAGTTCTAATTAAGGATGTTTGTCACTATGCAGATTGTTAGGTCTGGATGCTGTAGTGGAGACTTTTAGAGTTAAGTAGAAATCCTGTTTGTAAACCATATATTTCTACCTAATTTGCAGCAAACTTCCTACCTAGAAGGTTTGAGCTGGGGAAGTTGCTCAGGCAGGAATCAGGCGGGTTAAAAATGAACGTGAGGAAAGGCTAGACTTCTGCTATCTGAATTTATTGTTAAAAAGAAATGTTCTGGTTTCAGAACTGAGAAGGAAATTCATCTTTTTCATAATTGGAACTTTGAGGACACAGCTTTATACTTTCCTCCTTTTCTGCTTTTGGCAGAAGCTTAATGTTCTCACATTTGTATCCTACTGCACTAAGCCATTTCTGCATGAAAAGAAGACAGAGTGCTCGTCCTTCTGAATTTATCAGCACTGGCATAATTAGCATCAGTACTTGAAATGAGATTCAGTTTCTACATGGATGATTTTTTTTAATATTGTCTAAAGATTAATGGCATCAGCTCATACTTAGTTTGAGATTTTAAAGTTTTCTTCACAGCCATTAAGTCTTAACTATGTCTTTCCTAAAGTAAACCACCTTACATTTTCTGGAAGTAGGAAAGCCTTATCTCCATTACAGCTTTGAGTCCATATCATCCTCCTAAGGCTGATGTGAGGCAAGTAGGCATCAAGTGAAGAAAAAATACAGCTGTGAAAATATAAATCAGTACCTTTGATGCGTTTCGATGGATTTCCACTGGGGGAAAAAATATCAATAGACTTAACACTTCTTTGTTATGTATTAATATTATGAAAGGATCTTTATGGGATATTTAAGTAGCATTGAGAAAAATTATCTGAAAAAAGGCTTCCTGCATGAATTCACATCCAGATCATTGTCAGAGCTAAGATGAAAGTTCAGATGTTCCTGGCTTGAGGCTAACGGAGCACATTGTCTTCTAAAAGGAATTAATTTCGTTTGCTTTCCTTTTATCTTTGAAAGTAGACACTTCTGCCAAAAATATTTCCCATTGTCCAAGTTAAGCATAAACAAGACATCAGCTGATTATGCACATCTTAAATGCTATGTTATTTAATTTTTGGCAGCCTGTATATATAAGGTGTCTGATACAGCTGTTGACATCGTGCGTATGTACCCATAGCTGCTCCATTGGAGTTCAATCAATAGGATAGGGAGTTTACAAAAGCAAGCTAACCAAAACGAGAGCCTGCCCAGTGAGATAAGACACTTGCTTCCTGTTTTCTTTGCTGTTTTCAGTGTCACATTTTTATAGTTCTGTGGGAATTCAGAAAACAGGTTTATGGAATTCACAAGACTTTTCAGTCCATTCTTTCTCACTAATGATAGCAGTTTGTTGGTTGAAAATAAATACATACCTGGGCAACTTGCCTACATTTACAGATGGAAACATTAAAAAGTAGAAGGACAAATATCTCAAGTACCACATTTAATAAAACTTGATTCAACTGTGGGCTCCCATAATTAATTTTTGCTTTAGAACTTCAGAAAACTTAAAATTTGAGAGATTGCTTTCAGTGCACGGAGGAGAGAGCTAATTTAAAACTTGCCTTTTGCCTCATCTTTTTTTCATTCCTTCCCATGGTTTTGGAGGAGTCCATCAATAGTAGGAATATGCAAATGAACAAAAGAATAAATGTTCCTGATGAAGTATAGCAAGAGTAAAATCCACCCTAAAGGAGGGGACCTGACTGTGCATTGCTTATGTTGGTGCAAGGGAAAGTTACTCTGACAGCACTAACTGAGATTTAAACAGATTCTGTTAAAACAGTTCATCTCCTAATAGCCAGAATCCTGTTCAGAGAAGTTGGCTTGAAAATACAGAGGTGTGAAGTGGTTTGGAATCATGTAAACATCAAATGAAATTACTGTTTGAACTTTGTTAATGTTTTGTAATTTGGACGTGCAGCATTGTTGTTTGCAAAAGAAGATAAAATATGAAGGGGATTTTCATCAGAAGAAGTCTCAGAGTACTTCTCTAAAAAATTTAGTAGTAATTGTTAGAAGTAAATACTTCCATTTGCTTGGCACTAGTGTACATGATGGATAATTATTTGACTGAATTATTGTGCCTATGCTGCACCTCAACATCTCTGGCAGCATTTTTAGCATTTTCTTAATCATCTCCTGCTTCTCAGTGCAGAAGCAGCTGGTGTTACCGTCATTATTCTTTTTTTTAATTTCCTTAGACAAGGATGAATCGTTATGGCATAGAAAGGCAGATTATAGAGAGATTCATGGAAGCATTTGATACCCTCCATAACTGGATCATTACTTGTGTGGCAGCTCAGCCAGAGTCTCTTCTGTGCCTAGCAAAGGCTGGATAATAGTGCCTTTAGGAGGACCAGTGGGCAGCGTGTTCTCTCCCCTCCCAGAAATGACATGTGCTCTTGGGCCTCTGTGCTCAAAACTCCAGCATAGGCAGAATTTCAGTAATACAATCTGTACTTGTCATAAAGGTGAAGTTGGTGGAGCTATGAGTTCGTTAATCCAGAAAAAATCTGCTGACAGGCAAATGGTGGATGGTGAGTCTGGCCTAGTAATGGGAGAGCGAGAGAATCATTATACGGGTCCATAGCTCTTATGTGCTCTCAAACCAAACACTGCCTGTTAATAAACAAACATTCTGTGCCAGTTGGAGTAATATGTTTTACTATTTACTGTTTTCAGCAGGTTATTAGATGTTCTGAACATTTTTATTTTTTTTTTCTCTGATTTTTTTTTTTTCTTAAAATATAGGAATATTCTGAGGACAGCAATTCTGAACCAAATGTGGATCTGGAAAATCAATACTACAATTCCAAAGCTTTGAAGGAAGATGACCCCAAAGCAGCATTAAGCAGTTTTCAGAAGGTTTTCTGTCTTTATATTCTATCTCTTCTTTTTATATTAATTCACATTTTAAAATATTTGATACCATTTGAGTTATCTGAAATTTTAAGAGCAGGATTTATCTTTTAAATTACTAATGTGCTAAGTTTATTATTGAGTATCTTAGACTCCTGGCTGACTGCCTTTCAGGGTCATTCTTCGGGATGATAAATAGGACATGGTATAGTCTTATCACAGATCTCACTTTTTAATCTTCAGGACTAAGTTTATTAAACACTTATAAATGTATTTTCATGCATCAACAATAGAAACCAGATCCATTTGTTTTTTTTAAATAAAATGTTGTTTTCCCCAGTGTCTTATGTATATTTGCTTTGCTATCTGATTCCAAAGCTTTAAATGTATAAATACTAAGAGACACAGAGTTTCTTTTCTTCATCTCGGTTTTAATTTTTTAATGTTTGCACACTGCTATGAGAAAGCAGTATGTTAGATGCAACTTTTTAAAGAAAAAATAGATTTTTGCATCTCTTGGCTCATTTAAAGTGCATAACAAAATTATATACATGACTTCTAAAAAAAAAACTTTCTAAAGTTTTTACTTTCAAAACATTTCCTTAACTATCTTACATTAAAACCTGGCTGTGTTTCTCCTTTGTGAAGGAACCATAGTAGTTCAGAAGAGCTTTTTAGCTTAATTTAGTCAAAATTTAGTTGACTCCGTTTTGCAGGAGGTGTTACAACTATTTTTGCATATGTGTTTATGGAGTGGTGTTAAAATTTAGTGTTTGGCATTCAAGTGTTTGCTGTTAGACAACAGCAACAACAATAAAAATCATGTTCACCCTCCCTACGTCAGCTAAGTTGTGAAAACTGATGAGATACACTCTTGCTTTTTCAATAATACCAGGAAAGAACAAAACTGAAGAACAGGGCAGGGTCAAACATTACTTTGTAAGGAACAAAGTGGGGGAGAAGGGCATGTGTGAAATATGTGTATTTTAAACAATTTAAGTTTGAACAAAGCTTTTATAAATATTGTTTTAAAAATTCTTCTTTTTCAGGTTTTGGAGCTTGAAGGCGAAAAGGGAGAATGGGGATTCAAAGCTCTGAAACAGATGATTAAAATAAACTTTAAATTGGTAGGAATTACAGCTATCACTTGGGAGTAAATGGCATAAATATGTATTTGATCCAGAGATCTTAAGTTATTATTCTAATTTACTGCTATGACAATGAAATCTACCAGAACTTGTCTTTTGCAGCCTTTGGCTACTACAGATATGGCAGGGAAATGATGTGGTGTTTGCAAGTCAAAGGTAAAATGGATGCAAAATAAAACTGCTGTAGTCAGCTGGTACTCCATGAAAGTGTGAGGCTCAGTCCTTGCTGTGCTGAGGTGTCACACCACTGGAAGTGGTCATGTTTCTCTGTGTGTACTGCACCAGGATAAAACAGTGAAAAATTTCTGTGTATGCAACCATTCCAAGGAGTTGTATGGCCAGCTCTGTTTTCTTCTTTGAGATAAATATTTTAAATGTGTGTTCTGTGCAGTCCTGAAGTTATTTCTGATTCTGCAGGTCATGAATAAAGTAGTGATATGAAAGTTTTAATGGCAACCACTACTGCGTGGTCTTCCTTTATGCTTTTATTTCCTGTATGTACACTTGCAAGATATCTCAGTTTTAATAATTAAAGCAAAAATTATAATGTGATTTTGTTTTTCTTTTAGACTAACTTTCCTGAAATGATGAATAGGTATAAACAGCTACTGACCTACATACGGAGTGCAGTTACAAGGAATTACTCTGAAAAATCCATCAATTCTATTCTTGATTATATCTCTACTTCCAAGCAGGTTGGATCATCAATTCTTTCATCTTCATAGTTCTCAGTTTTGCATTTTTAACTATGGATGGTTTATGTGTTTGGTTTGGGTTTTTTTGATGTTAATAGAGGAATTTTGAGGATTCATTTGCTGTCATATGTAAAAATATATTTCCTGCATGTGGTGGATTCTATTAACACAGTTAAATCTTTATAAACTTTTCTGGCAATATTTACCTGGAATTTCTATATTAATAAATAAGAACTTTTTTTTTAGCATAGCTACACAATGTAAGTGTCCTCTTAAATATAATTTTTAATTAAACAATGGGGTTTTTTTTATTTTTGGGGGGAGAGGGGAATCTTTGCCATGAAGTACTGGTGTGAAATACTGCCTGTCCAGAGTACTGTGCAAGTGAGGTACATGTCCATAGATTCACAGCCCAGCTCCTTTTTTGTGTTGTTGTAGAAGCTTTACAGAGAGTAGGAAGCTCCCCTCACTGACTACCTGGAAGTAGCACCTTCATATGGAGGATCATTGGTCTTTAGTGCTGAGTCCTTGGTCATTATCACAATCCCTCCTGTTCTGCCACTCTTGGAAGTGGAACTTGAATGCTGGATTGCTCTTAAGGTCTGAAGGATTGTCTTAGGCTGTCCCTTCTTGGCAGGGGTAAGGTCTCTGGTTTGCAGTTGAGCCAGACCTGGAGGGACAGTCTGGAAATCTAAACTTGATGTATAGTCACAGATTTGTTACCCCAAAGGAACAGTAGCCATGAACAGTACTAATGCATTCTTTGTAGAACCCTTGTAAAAGGCAACACTCAGCACTTCAATTCCCATTTTGGGTGTTGTATTTTTGGGTTTTATGCAAAGAAACAGTTTGATGCACTCAAGAGCTTTCTTCCACTTAGCATTGCTAGTCCAGAAAGAACAAGGCATCTTTTCCTTTGACCATTTTCCTCTCTTTGTAAAGCATATTTTCTTTTTGATATGTAAATTATTTTTATTCTTTTAAGTGGGAACAATATTGCATGTGTTTGTTACACAACATCAGAGTTCTGTTCCTTGGTTATCTAAGATGGGTTTTATAAGGTGGCTTTCATTTTTCACAGATGGGTACAAATCTTAAAATGTGAATACTTTTTAATTTTATCTGTTTCATATAAGAAAAGATAGTGTAGTTAGTTTGGTTACTTCAGAAGCTGTTTGCAGTTTAAATGCAAACATTAAGTAAGATGCAGATACCTTTCTTATTTTGAAGTTCAAGCATGCACTTTTAGTTTGTTCAGATTGACTTTATTAACAGGTACAAATTTGCTGTTTACAATTATAGAATTCTGATTTTTTATGTCAGATGGATTTGCTTCAGGAATTCTATGAAACAACACTTGAAGCTCTGAAAGATGCTAAGAATGATAGATTGTGGTTTAAGACAAACACAAAGGTAAAATATATAACTTCCTATTTTTTGCTTTTTGACACCTTCAGCTAATTCTTATGTATTATAATTGTGAAATTTTAATAGATCTCAGTACTTTAACTTTCTTTTCGTTACAGCTTGGCAAATTATATTTAGAACGAGAAGAATATGGAAAGTTACAAAAGATTTTGCGTCAGCTGCATCAGTCATGCCAGGTACCTTTATATTCTAAATCATTGTGGCTTAGTAAACAACACTGATGCATTGGTTTTTTTGTTGTTTTTTTTTAATGCATCTCTTGTTGGCCTTTGAGGCATTTTGCTGGGCTTTAGTTCAGAGGGAAGAAATACTGTGCCTGATTTTATTTGTTATCTGCTTGATAACATGAACAAAAAATGCTAAGTGCTTTATTCCTTCCTTAAGGATGATTTTTAAAACCTTATTCATGACTGCTGATTGTGTTTCTCTTCAGGTGCAAGGATAAGAAGCACATATCAATAATCTATAATGCATAGGCATGTATTTTAAAATAAAGCAAAGATTCCAAGTGAGCTTTATTCAAAACCGAAAGTGCAGTTGTTACTTTCCCATCTGGAAGGGGAAAAAAAATTAGCCATGCAGTCTGCTCTGCTTGTTTGTGACACTTTACCTCCTTCAGTATGGAAATAGGTTACAAATATCTGGGAAATGGTTCTATTAAAGGCAGCAGAAGAGTCATATGTGTTACCTATATATATATATATATGCATTTGTGTCAGTCATATTTATATACTAAGAGTGTGGCATAAGGAAAGTGGAAAAGAATTAAGGTTAAAGTTTTGAGAAAAACATTTAATTAAGAAATAAAGGGCTTCAAAATGTAGCCTGTGCTAAGTTCTTTGAGTACTATGTTTTCTGTTAGTAGTTACATCAGAATTTAAGAGTTTCAGGAATATTCTTGTTTTTGACAGGAAATTACTGAGAGTATTTGGTTATCAGTGTTTTAGTAGTATAAAACTGAAATTGCTGTTCTCTTAAAATTTCACAGTATTTATTACTTAATCTGTCCTAGACTGATGATGGGGAAGATGATCTAAAAAAAGGTACTCAACTATTGGAAATCTATGCTTTGGAAATTCAAATGTATACAGCACAGAAAAATAACAAAAAACTTAAAGCACTATATGAACAGTCATTGCACATCAAGTCAGCTATTCCTCATCCACTGATCATGGGAGTTATCAGAGGCAAGTTCATCTTGAATTTTTCATTTGTCTTCTGTTGCAGAGATTTGTTCCATGAAAATCTGATAACTAGTGGTTTTTTTCCAGTTCCAGCTAAACTCTCTAAAGACAGAGGCTTCTGTAGATTCAGTCTCGTCATTTTCTTCTTGCAGGACTTCAGCTCTGCGGTTTTGGTGCCCAAGTACCAGAGGCACTGGTCAGAAGGGCAGGACAGTTGGCTAAATAACTTAGGAGAGAAGCAATAGAAAGAGAAGAGGAAGACTTGCTGTTTGACACCATGGCAGGCAGCAAAAGATGAATGCAAAGGCATCTGCAGGGGGTGAAAACAAAGGCTTGACAGGACTGCTAGCAGAAGGGACTGCTGTTCCTGCAAGCACTTTTATAAGTTTGTGTCTCACCTCTCTAAAACTCAGCAGGAACCAAAGGCCCTTAAGATGTGCTTGAAAATATTATTTATTATCTGCAGTAATGAATTGTAGTGGAAACAAGCCATGTGTCTTGGAAAAAACCCAACTTTCTTCAGAACACTGTTATGCCTTCCTCCTTTCCCTGGTGTAGATACTGCACAGTCAGTCAGGCAGTAGTGGGTACTTCAGAAATAAAAGGATATAGAAGGTATTTCTCATTTTTTCTGTGTGGTTTTGCTCAACAGATAGGGAAGATTCCATAAATATACAAAGTCTGTTGCCACTGAAATGGAGAGAAATTCTATCTCAGTTTTTGCAGTATTTTAACATAATGGTGATGTAATTATTGGCTATGAAGATTAGTGTTCTTTAAGTTTTATGGTGTGGGTTGGGTTTTTTCTTCTTTGGAAAGGGTTTATTCAAATGGCAGTGCTGTATGTTAAGGCCCTAATGCTTTTTTTCCTAGTGATTTCAGAGAAGCAAATGACTTCTGAAAATGTTTCAGTAATCTATTTAGAAATAGCATGGAACTTGAGTATAATTATTGTAGTCAGCAACAAGCACACAGTGTTCCTTTTCATCTGTGTTTTCTTTTCAGAATGTGGAGGCAAAATGCACTTAAGAGAAGGAGAGTTTGAAAAGGCACATACGGATTTTTTTGAAGCATTCAAGAATTATGATGAATCAGGGAGCCCCAGAAGAACCACTTGCTTGAAATATTTGGTCTTAGCAAACATGCTCATGAAGTCTGGAATAAATCCATTTGATTCTCAGGAGGTATTTTTTTCTTTTTCCTTCACACCCACCCTCCCTCCCCAATCTCCTCACCCTTTTCTGAATATATAGAGAAATTACCCAAAGGATGGAAATGAAAAAAAATCTAAACTTGCATATTATGCTTTCTGTTCTGTGTAGGCTAAACCATACAAAAATGATCCAGAGATTCTAGCAATGACGAATTTAGTAAGGTAAGAGTTTCATTTTTCTGGAGAACAGAAAGATTAAAAGAAAAAAGATACATTGTCCAAACGTGAAAGGGAATATTTTTAGAAGTGGCTTTTCTCTGCACAGTTAACACAGTTATTCATAAATATTGGGCAAATATTTGAGGACTGTTTTTCTTTAGAAACTTATTATGAGAGACCATGGTATAGGTGCCATATTATGTAGGGGTACAGAAACTGTGTACCTTTGTCACTTAATGGTGTGACAAAAACCTCATTTCTTCCCTTAAATAAAGTTGTCCCATCTTGTACTGCAACTGGTTTGTTTAGGCTCTGGTTGATGACATAAGAGAAATGGAGTTGAATGACATCTCTTACCAAAGCCAATAGAACAATTTGCTGCATGGATATGTCATGATTCCCTAAGTTAGGAATACAAAACCTAACTCTCAGTGATCTCCTGTATCCTTCAAACCTGTGAAAATCAAAAGAAAGCCTCATTACCTCTTAGAGGCAACTGTGAGAACTTCTAGTGTATGAAGGTCATTAGGTCTATGAACTGAGGCAGGTTTTGTACACTGAGTTTTGAAGCTCACCTCCTGTATCCTCTCTGGCCTGCCTCTGCTCCTTTCCCCGTCTTTTCCCTACATGAGAAGTAATGTCTGCTCACATTTTGGAACAGCTGATCCTGTGTTGGAACAAACTGCTCTGATATTGCTGTTGTGCTTTACCATTGCATACATACAAATTGTTTCTGAAAGTGGGGATAGTCATCCATTATTGACATGGTGATTGAATAAATTACTTGGCAGTTTATTAAGGGACTATTTCCAGTAATTCATTCCACTTTAGATGTGTTTTTTTCTAATTCACTGTCATAGTTTCATGTGAATTTGACGCAGAAGGAACTCCAGATGGCCTTACCAATCTGATTTTATTCATATTTCTAATTGATATCTTTTATCCTGACATTTGAGTATAACTCCTTCTTTAAAATTAATAATGCAATTAAAGCAGTGTTGATAAGAAATATGCGGAAGATAAAATTAATTTCAAAGATTACAATTATGGTTTTAATCCTTCCTATACTCCACAGTGGGAACTTGCATGTTTTACATGTAATAAAAAGAGACTTCTGAAAAAAACAATAAAATATACTGAACTGAAATTTCTTTTATTATGAAGTAAAAGTTACTGGTTTCATGTGATAGTCTATGCCACTTACATAACTATTTATAAACTGCTCAAGTTCTACCTTAAACTTAACAGGTCTTTTTCTTGGCCATTTTAATAACAGGTGAATCTTTCTTGAGCAGTTTCAAAACAATTTTAAAATGTACAGAATATGAAGAACAAATAGATGTTATTAAAATGTTTGATGTTAGTATTATACAGAAGTTGAAAGTTTTGTTTTGAAAGAATGTTTTAGCTCTTGACCTTTAAATGATGCTGTGGTAGCACCTTCTTTTTGCAATGCTTTCTCAGATGACAGGATTGACTTGTGAAAGGATATATACACAAGCTATAAATAAAAAAAATCTAAAAAGTAATATTATGCCAGAATTACTGATGAATAATCCTGTAAGTCTGTATTTCTTTCATCTTCCAGTATTTTTAGCATTAAGCTGGATATTGTAGAGACAGCAACAGCCTTGTAGACTCTTTTTAGCTCTTATTTGTTCCATAAAGTATGACTTCATGAAGCCAAAATTAATGTAATGATACTTTTCAAAACAGGGTATTTAAGAATAGCTTCTTAAAGTACAAAAGTTATGAAACTAGAGTGCACTTGTGGAACAACTAAACGTTCATGCTAAACTTCAGTAAATGCTGCTAAAATTGAAACAGGAGAAAGGTAATTTCTGTTGCATTTCATCTTGAAAGTGTTTTTTGCTTATAAAGGTGTTCTGAGTATAAATATTTTCCACCAGTGCTTAATACATGTTTTTTTTAGAAATTGTGGAACATAATCTTATGGTCTGTTTAACTTTTAAAAATAATAATTCAGTCTTTTTTTATTTTCTGAAGTGCCTATCAGAATAATGACATCACTGAATTTGAGAAGATTCTGAAAACAAATCACAGCAACATCATGGACGACCCCTTCATAAGGGAGCACATTGAAGGTATTTTGAAGTCTATTATCATTTTTGTTATCACTACTTAGTAATAAGCTCCTTTTTTTTTTCTTCCCCCCACCTTGGTTTATTGTTCTTTTTGGCACTAAGAGTTCCTTGTAATTACTTGTGGATGATTCCTTTACAAGTTATTTAGAAGTTGGTCAGGGCTAACTTGCATGTGGCATGACTGCAAAGATATGCAGGATTGATGGAGAAAGTTCTAGAAGAGTGGATATTGTAAGATATCTATGGTGGTGTTAAGACACGAATATTTTTGAGAGTTGTTTTTGTTCTTTCTTCTTTTCCCATTGGAACAGTGAAATGAGAGCAACCCTCACCTGTAAAGATGGTTTATATCAGTCTCATGCAGTTTGGTGTTGGCTAGTTTATAAAGTTAATTTACTGCTTCAGGTTACAGACAAAATACATAGACAATGTAAGGAAGGTTGCACTGATAAATATGTAATTATATAATATGTAAAAAAAATGCATAATTTTCATTTGTGTCTTGTAAACAATGGTTGGAGTCATAGTACCTCTATGTAATAGAATGGGAATACATGAACACATGTGTTTCTGCTCCATTGATGTGACAAATAAAGTTACCTCATACGTTTTTCATGTATCTGAGAACTGAAGAGTCTTCACTTAAATATAGTGCTCAGTTCTTCAGCTAACTGTTGTTTTCAAGAGTGGGTCTGACTGTGGCAAGATCATTTTGCTGGATAGTTACATGAAAGAAAGGAGTTAAATCCAGAGACCTGGTTTTCTTATACTTGTTTGTAAAAGAGAAGAGGGCAAACAGCAGGGGAAACTAAATATAACCCACTACTGCTGTTCCATGTGGGCTGCTGCTGAGCTGCAAAGTCTTGGAGGGAGACTCAGTACGATTAGAGCTGGATGCTCATGGAGGAAGGTGTGACAGAACTGGAGAGCAAGAGGAGGAAGCTGAATTAAGGCATTGAAGAGAATTCGAGTGTCACTCCTTATATGCTACTGATGTCTCACCATAATCACTCTGTAGTGATACACAACGTGTTCATGGTTTTGTTTGCATACCTTGCCTCATTGTTTTAATCTCCATAGTTTATTGAGACACATAATCTGGTGTTCAGTGGTATTTTATTATATAAACAGTCCTTGTTTTAACAGGCAAAAATGGATCTAGGTTTTTTCTCTCTGTTAATTTATAATTGTAATTTATGCTTTCATTTTATCCCAACTGTCTTTAATAATGTAAACATTTATAAAACAATGACTGTTTTATAAGACTATCTTTATATAGTTTTGTAAAACTATAAGGTTTTTTAAAAACTATTTTATCTAAGGAAAAGCAGCCTCTCCATGGAGACCATTTTATACGACTTCAGTTCCTCATTGTAATTACGATATTAGGCCCTGACTTTTAACTTCAAAAGTGAATATTCCCCATGAAGTTAAATGCACAGACATCTTAAGTTGCATAACCCCTTTTCATTTTTGTACAAGGCAAGCATTCTAGCTATAAATTAGGGGGTCAGCCATACCCCCCAGTTACATATTGCTTGGATCCCTGGAAAAGGAGAGCCCTTGTTATTTTGCTGGGCTTCCCCACCCACTGAATTACTACCTTCAAAAGTCATGGTGTTTAGTGTATCTTTCTGTATGGAGTGGTATTGCAGCTTTATTTCAATACTGTTGTTTTTACAGTGTATTTTTTCTTCTCTTACAGAGCTTTTGCGAAACATCAGAACACAAGTGCTTATAAAATTAATTAAGCCTTACACAAGAATACATATTCCTTTTATTTCTAAGGTATGTGTCAGAAAAGCCTTGCATTTGTTTAAGTAAATGATTAACTGTGAATAAAAGCTTTTAAATAAATACAGTGCTTCCACAAATAGAATATCTAAAATACACTCTAACCATAAAGTACTAATGATGCACTGCTGGCAGCTTTGCAGTGCAAAAATGTAAATTTCAAGTGTCATCCAACTGCTTTTTATAATATGTACTATGATACACTTCTAAAATACTCAACCACCATATTCTACTTGGTGTAGAAAATCAAATTTCTTAAGAAAAGTATAAAAAGTGAAATTTGTATAATAAAAAATGTAATTATGAACATAAATTTTATGAATGTAAAAGTTAAAATTTTAATCCCTTTTGTTCCTAAGCCATCTTCACATGTTTGTGTTGTACGAGTTACAGAACTGTGGTAGTAGAACAAATTAAGTATTACCATAGAATCACTGATTTCACTGCCTAATCTGCAAAGAATGAAATAAAAACCCATTGGTAATATATCACTATTTCCATCTCCTGTGGGTCTGTGATTTTGCCTGCAAAAATTCACAGCATTACAAAATACATCATGAAATATTAGGGTTGCCTATTTTTATGCTTAAATTCTCTTTAGAACTCAGTATGCTTTTTTTTAAGCTAGACTTAACACTTGTAGAACTTGCTCAAGCCAGAAGATGCAATTACATCTCTAAATGGTTTTGAGTGCAGATCCATTCTTTTCTGATAATTATCGTCTTATTATATTTCCTGGGTTTTTGTGGTTGTGGTTTATTTTTTGTTGTTTGGTTTGGGATATTTTTTTTCTGTTTGTTTTTTCAGTAAGTCAGTAAAGGAACTCATTTCTGGAGCTTCTAAGATTTTGCTTTTGCCTCTTCAGCTTTTTCTGAGAGGTTACTGGTCTCTTGATTCTTGGCCATGTGTCCTTTGGATGGAGGTCTTTTGCTTAATAGATCATTATTGAATTGATTGTTATGAACAGTAAGAAACAGAGGTTAAACCAAAATCTATATATGAAAATGAAGATTGGAGGGTTTTAATGTTGCAGAACGTAGTAGCAGCATAATGAGTTTTCTTTTTGTTTCAGGAGTTAAACATAGATGTAGCTGATGTGGAAAGCTTGCTTGTGCAGTGCATATTGGATAAGTATGTACCTGATTCTTGATTATTGATCTTTGATTACTTTAAAATAATCAAACAATAGAAGAAGCAACAAAGTATTTTGGGGCATTGTGATAATACTGGTTGATTTTAGAAGTGAAAGGTAATGGTGCTGACTTTGGATTTGCTTGGTTTCTGAGCAGTAAAGTACGTTTGAAGGATGGGAGCCAAGAAAATTACACAGGGAGACTAAGTGGCATCTTTTAACTTTAATTCTTAATTACATAATAAATTCTCTGAATTATTATGAAATTATGAAAGTTGTTATTCTTAGTAATTGCTGCTTACACCCATGTATATTTTTGAGTGCATTTTCAAGTTGACAGATTGGTAGTCTGCTCTCTTAACTAGATAAATTTAACTACAATTTGTAAAACCGATTTTTCTGGAGGGTGTCTTGTTATAACTTGTTATAACTACTACAAAAATATAATCCATACATGGCCTTGTATGGTTTGACTTCTCTTCACATAATTCTCCATTTTTCACAATTCTTTGACTTTCAAGAACTGTTTATGTTGTATTGCTTCAGACTTTGTGTGGGGTCATAGCCAAGCAGATAAAATATGCATTGTCCAACAAATTAGTTCATTTGATTTCCAGTCATCATGACAGCTTAATAGGCAGTACTACCCCTGACAATAATTATAAAAGTGCTGAATTCTGAAATGGACTTCGTGCCTCTCTTGTATAAGACCTCTTACTTTACGTCTGATTTATTGTTAGCTCCTATTTCCATGTCCATTAGCAATTCATAGTTTTTATTTATTTACTTCTAGCACTATACATGGCCGAATTGATCAAGTCAACCAGCTCCTAGAACTGGATCATCAGAAGAGAGGTGGTGCACGTTATACTGCATTAGATAAATGGACCAACCAACTAAATTCTCTCAACCAGGCTGTAGTCAGCAAGCTGGCCTAACAGAAACCAAGCTTCTACAAACGTACTTAAGGCAACAGTGCAGTGATGTAAACCTTAAAAGAACTGGGAATGGCAAAACTACTGTCGGTTGGTGTGCCCTGAAATTATTGGAGTTATGGCAGAAGTGCTTTTTTGATCAGCTGGTTTGTGTTTTGCTGCTGCATTTATCCCAAGAAAAAAACAGCTTTAATCTCCAGAAGAAAACCAAAATGCCACGGGATTTATGCTGTATTGACATCTTGCCCTAAACATACAACATCCTAGTAATTTGTCAAGGGGCAATTAATGACCAGAGAGAAGATTTTTGTCATGATTTTAAAATACACTGACACGTTACTGTTGGTTAAATTTAAAAATGTTTTACCTGCAGAAATTCTCTCACAGAAATAACCTGCAATAACTTGAAATGCATACCCTTTTGAACACTTCCTTTTCTCATGTATAAATTGAAATGTTTGCTGCATTTTGCAAAATGTCAATTCTCCAAAAATGTGTCCATATATTTCTGTACCTGCAGTGTAGTAAAGGTTTAGAAGAAACCCCATAATTATAGTGGCATACTGTCACTTAGGTTTCAAGCAGCAAAATAAACAGTGCAGTTCAGAAATTGTACAGCTTGTTTCTTGATGTGCTTTCATTATACTTGAATTTTGCTTGTGTTATTTTTAAAAGAAAATACATATTACTTGATCTCATCACATTTGTGAAGGACAATATGGAGATTCTAAGTCTGAACACCTTGGTATGTGTGTTGTTGATTTTTCTTTTTTTTTCCCCTTGAAGTAGTGAAACATAAATACTAAAGAGCTGACATTTAGCAGTCTTGGTAAGTAACTTCTAGCTTCAAGATGCCAAACTATTATCAGTCCTGTCCAGTTATGTTGATGGGTATTTGGCATCACTCAGGGATATGCTTGGTTTTTATTTTGCTACTTCAAGGATAGCGATTTCCCACGCAGCTCAGTGGGAACAGAGATGCAGACCCTGATTGTTCTCTCTCTTTGCCTAATCTGTGGTCTTTTTGAGCAGATTCAGTGTGTACAAAATGACACTGTCTGTATGGAGTGGGGACCAAGTACAGTGGCCTTGCTGGTAATGGAATCTGTTCTGTCCCAAATGTTCGAATATATTGCAGACCCTTCAGAGCTGCTGTTCCCTACCACAGTGTAGCCACATGCCTTTTGTGGACTAAGATTTTTGGGATCATCAGATCATTTTAAAATAAATACAGTGTTGACCACAAAAAATTTTATTCCTATAGCAGATTGGAGCTGACAGAAAAGTTCTCTTACAGATCTCAGAAATGTAGTAAAAAGAGTCAGATTTTCCATAAATGCAAGTATTCCAGTTTAAAGCTGAGATTAATGTGTGATGGTACACAAGCAGTGCCACACACAGACATTGTAAGTAGAAGGAAAAAAGTGTATGTAGAATAATTAACAACACCACAAAAATAATGAAAAAGCCTAATAAATTACAAATGTCCATCACATACATGCAAGGCAGTGTGGTAAACTCAATGTTCTAGGACAGGATTTAAATTGGTAACAGGGTATAATTAATTAGAATAAAATTATGTCCCTTACAAAATAATTTTGCTCTGCAGTTGTCAAAGCAAGTGATTTTTTTTCCTAGTGTTTACACCATAAAACTTAATGTGTACCATGAGTAACATGACGTTGACTTCTGGGTGAGAATTTCTCCTTCACTCATGTATTTTTTTTATCAATAGGTGTTTTTAATTTATCCACTTACTTAAAACAATAGTAAAATTAAATTTTTAAGCAAAGTTTTCTTTCCTTTGTAAAATCTATATATAACATTTGACTAAAGCACCTTGTATTTTGTTTCCTTATAGTGTTGTGATGTGTAATGTAGTTTTTACTTTGAAAATTCCAGTAATACCTGGTGGTGTGAAGTTGAACTTAAAAACAGTGCACAGTCATTGGGACCCTTACCTACAGATCCAGAGACTTTATTTTGGATAGCAAATCTTGCAAGGTTCTTCCTCCTGTGGGGACAAGGGATTGTCACAGTGATTTCCAGGTCCTCCTTCCCATGGAGACAGGGGACAGTGACAGCTATTTATTTGAGTAGATTTCCTTTATCTGCCATATCCCTTGCTGTGGGAAGGAACAACTCCTCTATTCTAAAGGAGGGGGAAAAAGAGAACTGTCCATAAAGTTACAATCACTGAAAATAAAAGTCTTCTTGACTTTGTCTGTTGTACCTGATGTAACCTTTTCCATCCCAGCTCTGTCTGCTGGAGAGGCATTTTAGCAATTTTGGATTTTTTCCAAGAAGGAAATGGGGTACTGCACTAAATCTTGTCATGTCCATCTAGTTCCCTTGTTTTTATCTTTTTGTTCTGAAGGACTAATTGTTATAGGACTAGTCCAACTAGTGAAGGACTGTCAGTCTGAACAGTGAGGGCTAGCAGTGTTTTTAGACAGAAAAAGGGTCAGTCTACCTCTAAGAAATGGTTGTGTGTTTTAGCATACTTCAGCTCTTACTCATGTGTACAGTGCCTTAGCAGTGCTCTAGGCACATAAGGAGGATTTATATATTTCCTAAGGGATTCTACCCCTTTTCTGAGTTCTCACAATTCTTAGCCTGGAAGATGAAGATTTTCTCTGGGGAAATACTGAGGAGCTCTGTTGTCACACAACTACAGCAGAAATCATCAATAGTTGTATAGCCCACCTATAGTCCCTGGTAGATCTGGTTCTGATGTCATTTCTGTCTCCTCAGGAAAAGTGAACAAGGACTTGAAGAAAGAGGGTGAATTTTTTTTTTTTTTTTTTATATATATATTTATTTATTTTTTTTTTTTCCTTCAAGAAACACCATTGCACTTTAGGTTGGTTGAGACGTGGTAAGCAGCCTCGCTGCATTCTCAGTCTCGGGTCCAATCATTACATTTCTGCAATTGTTGTTAATTGTGAGACCCACACTTGTCACAACTTCTTGGGGGTTTTTATACACCTCTTGTTGCTGATGGTACAAGACAAACTGGCATTTTAACTAGTTCCCATAACACAGTTTGCAAAAGAACATTTTAATGGCTGTTGTAATCTTGTGTAAGATTACAACAGTGATTAAGCTGTGTATATATAAACCCTTCTTTTGAGTTGCTGGCAGCTTATGCATTAAAACTGAACAATAAGCAAATCTAGCAGGATGTGGGTGCTGTGTCTGAATTTTAGATTTTTACTATTTTTATTATTTTTAATCAAACATATTTTGAAGGAATGTATTCTTTGTGCATCTCGAAGTCCTAATGGATTGGATCTGAAACCAATTTGATTTAATTTTCCTTTTAAATAGGCCTGAAAATACATTGAGCAACAATAAACCCCAGAAAAGTGGCAAGGCAGCTGAAATGCACCCAGCAGAATAATATGATGAAGTTATTTGAATTTTAGTCTGTAAATAAACTCTTGATTTCATAATTACTCAGGAGTTTTCAGCTGTAGAACATTGTCTGTTATTGAAGATTGTATTTTCATATGTTTTTCTTTGAGAGTTAGTGAATTTAAGTAGGAACTGTGTATGTATAGAGTAGAATGACATCACTTGGGACAGTACCCCTTGCTTTCTCAAAAATACAGCCTAAATACAGAACTAAATTTCCATGTGTAGATGGTAATATGGATTTTAAATACAAAAGTGTAGCCGTTACTTTGTTATTTTCAAAGTGCTAAAAATGTATTTTAGAACTAGATTAGTGAACTAGGTAAACTATGTTACAAGCTAGTCAACTATTTAAGGGTTAATTAAGATATTAAGAAAGTATTATCACCATCTTAAATGCCTCTAACTGTGTGGTAAGGTAGATTGCAATCTGTGATAGAATAATTGCATATGTAGTGCTAAATTTTCGATATAATACGTGTAGGCATTACAGCAAGAGTAAAGGCTAATCCCTTCCTGGCTGTGTTAGGAAGAGCTGCATGGCAGCTCTGTCCTGGCTGGCTCTGCTGCCTCTCCCTGCAGCTGCTCTCAGTGGGAGTGCTGGGCTCACTCTGGCTGCTGCCAGCTAGTAATGACTATTGGAATTGTGATTCTCAGCTTCCTGGAGGACTTCCCAGCTCACCTTCTTCCTTTGGTTCCAGTTCTGTTCCCTGCTGCCTGTGCAGGACACCACATGTCACATTACCAGATACAGTTTGATTTGTCAAGATACACTTCACTTTCTGTATTTGTCTTTTTCAGTAATTATGCTGAAGATTTTAGTCCCAGGCCAGTAAAACTGTCATTGTGGAGACTACTTCATTCCTGCTGCATTTTCCACTTGCTCACCATGGCAGCCTCCAGCCCCGCTAGTGCTGCTGCAGTCCCTGTTCAGGTGGTGCTGCTGCCATGGAGCTCAGTGTGAACCTGCCTGGACGTCAGGCAGAGGATGTTACTGAGCAACCCTTATGCTTCCATACCAGTGCCATTAAGTCTATACATATGTTCAAGCTTTCCATATAAAAAGCTGCCTTGACTTCAGTGAGACGTGTGTAATCACATCCCTGTGTTTCATAGGACTTTGTACCCACTGGATGTAAACAGAGCCCATAGAAGTAAGGGTGTGAGTAGTCACACATGTGCTGTTAGAGTTGCTTGTAATCCTGTGATTTGAGTTCTGAATAGTCATTATCATGTGCCTTTCCATATTGCTGAGATCTTTTGGTTTAGTCTTCCATTTTTTATTTTTGTGTCAACCTAGATTTTCTTCTTCATTTGATCTGTTTCCTCCATTGTGCTCAGGATATCTCCACTACCAGCAGATGAAGCAATAAAGCAGAAAACTTAGTAGCAAAATTGCAGTCAGCACCTGCTGAGTTCGATGACCATTTTTGCTTATGAACTATTCACATACTCCGTGTTGCAGCAAAGAAGTGGCAATAATTGTTTACAAACTGCCAAATTTGAGAACTGGACCCTTACAACTGAGTATTCAAAATAAGCTACCAAGGGTGTTCAATCATATGCAGCTACCAAGCATTTTAAAATTCAACAGGGTTCTTAGAATTTTTTGATGGCTTCCTTAAGAACTTAGACATTGTCGAGTTCTCTGACACAACACTCGATCAAGATGGTGTTGTAACCAGATACCCGGGCATATTTGTGATAGCTGTGGATAGAAGATCTAACATAACTGGTTCTGAGTTCTTTGGTTTGTTTTTCTTTTTGGTGATAACACAGTTAACTTTTATGGGAGACTTGAGTTTTTTTGACCTCAGTGGCCACTCAGGTCACCCAGCATGACTTTCTTTATTATGTATATTGTATAGATATATGTAGATCTCATGTCTATTTAATCACTGCCCAATTTAGATCTTAGACATTTCTGTTATTTGAGTGTGCATAACAGCCGCTTCAAGTGTGACCTTTCTGTTGGTATGTATCTTGGGAACAAAAGAACAATTTCATAATGGACAGCCTTGCCATAATGAGTCATTATTTTTTAAAAACACAGCAACTATCTTAAGCAAATGTCATAATATATATTCCATGGTCAGCATCAATTTGAGCAAATTAAGCTGCATTCCACACTGAAACACTGGTGTGCTAATACAAGAAGATTATTGTTCTAGTTGTTTCAGTGGGACTTGTTCACTATTTTCTGTCCAGTCAGGCAAGTTCTCCCACATGACTTGGAGATGAAAAGTGATTAAGTTTGAAATAAATCAACCTAATTTCACACAAATAAGCAAACACATTCAACTACTGGGAATTAAATGCATTTTTCTCAGTAGAGATTTGTTGTTTAAGTGAGATGAAGTTTAGGTAGCTTATGTTTCATAATTATTTATCTGTAGATTTCCATCTCATATTTAAGTTTATCAATTACTGATGAAATGCTGTTCCATTGCATCAGCTGAAAGCTCTGTGTACAACCAGCTTAATACCCAGTTTTACTTTCATGACTCCTTGTGTTGAAACAACAGATCTCATTGTGTAAAAGCCCCTGGGAACATAACCTCATAACCTCAAATTTGTCTTACCACCTTGAAATGGCTTCCAGTATTATAAACACTTATGTGAGTTCTGCTGACCATTTAATATTGTCAAGAAAGGTGCTGGGATACAGAACTGCATATAAAGCATACAACTGCTGCAGTTTCTCCAGTTCAGATGATGTTTCTGTATTAGTTAGGACACTGCAGCAGCTCTCCTGTTCTCTTCACTGGTAGTAAAACACTCCTCACTGAAGTTAGTAGAAACCTGAAAGTTCAATTTAATTGGGATTACAACCTGATCCACTCCCTTTCCCATATGCTCAATGGGACCTATGATTTTGTGCACTGTGACTTCATGAAAACGTAAATCAACATACGTAATGTTGCAGACATCTAGGCAAAAGTTACACTGAGATGGTGATCCTGCTGCTGTGGAATAGCACAGAAGGCAGTGACAGTCTGCACAATTCTCTATTCATGTCATCTGTTTGCAAGATGAGATCTTGCTGTGCAATGCAATAGCCCTCTTCATAATCCCATATGTTACATACAAAGTTTTAATGGCAGAGAGCAACTCCTAAGAAAGTACAAAGGGATTATGTGGGTTTATCCAAGAAATAAAATTTTTATAGCATAGGAAAAAGTGTTACATGGTATCATGAACATTAAACCTGGAAAGATCAATTTTAAAATAAAGGCTAAATCTAGGAAGCTATAGCGAGATTGCTGTGTCAAGACATTCTTGATAGCTTTTACTGCTGTCAAATTCAGATTCAGACTTTGTTTCTTTAAAAAGCATGCCATTTATTCCTCAAAAGAATCTCTATCAAGCAGGGACCTGAGTCATGCATTAACATGTAATACATTTATAATGTATTTCACCGGGAAGTGCTGATCTGGGATATCCTTTGTGTATTTCTTTCACAAAGGTACTTAGTCTAGTTCTGCTTCTTTTTTCTTTTATTTTTTTTCTCTTGCCATGAATCAGCCAAGTTGTAAATAAATCATGCCTCATTTCCATAAAACCCAAGGCAGCAGACCTATTAGCGTAATGAAATGTGGGACATCCCCTGCAGAACGCACGTACGGGATCATGTGTTATTAAGCACCACCGGCTCCTACATGCGTTTCCCATTCTCCAGGCTCGGGGTGAACACGGTCTCACGGATTTCACTGGCGTTACTCGTAATTAACCACATGTTAAAAGCAGGACAGCAAAATACAGGAACGTCACACGAGCTGTGCCAAACCTCGCGTGTCAGAATCTCGCTGCTCTGCTGCCGCCCCAGTCCCTGCACACACGGGACCCGCTCCACAGCCCAGCCCTGCACTCCAGACTCTGATGCGACATTTTTAGATTTCTGCCTCTAAATAAATCTCAGGGTGGTTATTTTTTTTTCCCTCGGTGTTCCAGATAATTTCAAGGACACCGTCGGCCTGAGCCTCCTCCGGCGCCGCCCGCGAGCAGACGGGCCCGCAGCGCACCTGCCGCCCTCGCTCGCCGCGGGCGGAACGACCCCGGGCGGGGAGAACAACGCTCTCCGCGCTTCTTCCCGCGAGTTCCCGCAACGTTTGTGTCACGGCCTCGCTTGTTTTCCGTGCTTTCGGAACGCGACAGGGAAACGCCCGCCGTGAGGGGGGAGCGAAGGCGTTCCCAGTCTGAGCCCGCCCGGCTTCCGTCCCAGCTGGTCCCTCCCCGCCGCCCGTCCCGTCCCGCCCCGGCCGTGGCGTAGCCGGTCCCGGTTCCCGTGATAACCGCGAGCGGGACCGGCGCCGCTCCGGGCGTGTGCGGAGCGCGGCGGGGGAAGCAGCGCCATGGGGGAGGCGGCCTGGGCCCTCCGCCGCCCTCATTAGAGCCGCCGCCCGGCGCAGCTGGAGCCATGGACAAAGCGGACAAGGTGCGAAGGGACCGCGAGCAGCCGTGGCAGGAGGGGCGGCGGCGCGGCGGTGAGGGCGCGGAGCGGAGCGGGCCCGGCTGTGTCAGCCCCGGCAGGGCCGTCGGCAGCAGCCGAGCGACGGGCAGCGCACGGCAGGG